>JAYMFT010207553.1:0-11564 GCA_038088735.1 Panulirus argus | reverse complement strand
ATATATATATATATATATATATATATATACAAAGTTCTTTTTTAAAACTGCTTGAAGTACTTTCTTACCTTCCTATTTATGTTTTTATTTCGTTCAGTTCATTAACTGGAATACATTATTAAAACTCTTTAAAAACTTCAAGTGTATATCTACATTGTGGTAAATTTTTTATGTTCCTATTAAATGGGTCGTGAACTACTTACGCAGCCTGTATTGTCGCATAGGATTACTATGGTGCACTGAATTGGAAAGCTTGCAGCGCTTTCATTCTCGGCTGAATCAGTTCTTCCCTTCTCCTCGTTGCAAGAGAAAAGTGACCGATTATTATTGCCAGCGTCACCAGACCATTTGGAACAAAAAATGTATTGCATTCTCAAGGCTCTTTATTTTGTGCTTTTTTGTTCTTCTCCGTATAGTTGGCAGCACAGTGTTAATTTTCTGAGCTGCCCCCAGAATGGACATCGGCCGCTTTGGAAGCACAAATGAATTCAACACCACCTGCCTTTCCTTCCTCTAGGTGGAACACGTTATTCCAATGCTAAGAGTGAGGAAGTGGCGCTCTCTAGAAGTTAGGCAACAGGCAAAAGCAAGACTTTTTATACTGATATCATTAATCTCACCGAGTCTGGCTTACCGTCCTACCCAATCCCTATAACTCAAAACATGTTGACAAAAGTGGTCGACCTCTTCTCAGTTCGGCATTGTTCTTAAGCCATTTTTTCCTCAGATAATGTCATGACCAACTTGTTTACGAACTCTAATGATACAAAGTTTGTCACATCTTATGAACATCGAGATGTGTGCGAGACACGATAATACCTAACCATGAACTTGTACGCTAACTTTGCTACATGCTCTCAAATAACACACTTGCAAAAGTGCGTCAATATGAATTCAGATGATCTGTGTCTTTCACGAAAACTAAGTACGAATTATACATTCTTTCCCCGATGATATGTAGAGATTCCCTTCCTTGTCCTTTTTGTCACGTGGGTCAGCAGACATCCACACGTACACATATATATCATATATGCATACAAGTTACATATATGCATATAAGTTACATGTAATCTTCCTTAAGACTACGCCGAACAAGCTGGAGAATGTAGAAAAGTTCTTGTCTTAACGAGAGCTTCCGAGGGGCGTCTTGAGCAGTTTCTGTTTGGGAACGACCTCCTACTGACGCGGCGGCAGGCAGTGTGGGGCTCGAGTTAGCTGACCCAGCTGGACTTCTCTAGACTCGCTGGCACTGTCTTGCTAACTGAGGGCGTAGTCATGGTGCAGGTGCGTGTGTGTAGTGTCATTAGCCCACAATTGCAGGCTTCGATACAGAGTATTTCATATGTCATACTGACATTAGAAATGCTCACATGTTACGCGTGTTGCATACCGTAGCCTCACACTTATTGTGTCCTATCGATTCATCGATTAGTGAAGGAAGGGATTGATTTGTGCGTCGAGAAAAAATGAAATGTTACATTATTTCCTTTTTTCATTTTGCTTTCATATTTTACCTGTGACTGAGTCACAAGGTGTTTACGATACCTTCTAATTTTGGATAGTTTTCTCATTTTCATTTCTCTGTCCCCAGATGGCACCTGCGTCTGCGACCTTTCAGCAATCGCGACCACCGCCCTCTTCCGCCCACCTCGGATTCTGACATTTCCCACTTTCTTCAACCTTCTTGCGGAGCTTTGGTAACGCCTGGAACTCGTCCCGTCCTAAGCCATCCAGAAGGACGTCTCCCTTATAGGTAATTTCTTACTTTTTAATATTCATATATTCGTATCAACGACGTTCGCGGGTCGTCCGAAGCCCAGCGTATATGTTCGAGTCCTGGTTGCCGAAGTCGGTCCATAATTAACCCAGCTGTTTATCCTCCCCTAGGGTTTTGTCCATGAATTAGGTACCTGGCTTTGGTTAGGATATATATATATATATATATATATATATATATTTTTTTTTTTTTCTTTTTTCGTACTTATTCGCCATTTCCCGTTTTAGCGAGGTAGCATTAAGAACAGAGGACTGAGCCTTAGAGGAAAAAATCCTCACTTGGCACCCTTCTCTGTTCCTTCTTTTGGAAAAGTAAAAACAGGTAAGATGTCTGAAGACTGCCGGGATGCATGTATAATACCACTGTATATAGGCAAGGGAGATAAAGTGACTGTTCGAGTTACAGAAGTAAAAGTTTGTTATATGTACCTTGTAAGCTGTGTGGAAGAGTGGTGACTGAGAGGGTGGTGGTATGGAGAGAGCATCAGACTTGGGAGAAACAATGTGGTTTTCAGGGGTGACGGAGGATGTGTGTATCAGATGTTTCCATTGAAGAACGTGGGGTGAGAAATCAAGAAACGATAGGATTTGTGTGTGGTATTTATGGATCTGGAAAAAACAACAACATATGATTGAGTCATGGAGAGAAGGTGTGATTCGGCAGGAGGTCAAGAGGAAGGTGCAGTGGTTGAAGAAAAGGAAAAAAGAGTGAGCGAGTATCAGCAAACTTCAAGGAGGATAAGATTATATTTTGGAAGGAAGTTAGTAGTGTGAGAAAATCCAAGGGAACGTCTGGGATCATCATGACCGGGGCAAATGGGGAAGTGATAACAGGTGGGGATAAGGTGAAGAGAAGATGGAGCGAGTATTTTGAAGATTTGTTGAACGTGTTTGATGACAGGGTGGCAGATGTAGGACGTTTGGGTTAGGGAAGCGTGAGGAGTAAGATAAGTCATAGCAAATTGTTCGGTGAAGAGAGGAGAGGTGGCGAAAGCCTTGCCTAAGATGAAATGTGGCAAGGCGGCTAGAGTAGATGGTATTGCAGTTTAATTTCTTAGTAAAGAGGGTGACTGTGTGGTTGATTAGTTAATCAAAATTTCTAATGAATGTATGAATCATGGGGAGGTGCCATAGGATTTGCGTAATGATTGTATGGTGTCACTGAATGAAGGAACGGAGAGCAAAGGTTGTGTTCCAAATGCTGAGGCATAAGTTTGTTTGGAGTAACTGGCGAGTTATATGGAAAAGTGAAGATTGAGGGGATTGGGGGCATGTTTAGATCACCAGCCTGAGAGGGAACAATGTGGTTTCAGGAGTGTTAGATGACGTGTGGATTAGGTGTTTGATTGAAGAATGTGTGTGAGAAGTACTTAGAGTTACAGGATTTGTATGTGGTATTTACGGATCTAGAGAAAGGTATGCCAGAGACTCTTTGTGGAGGGCGTTTCGAAAAGTAGTGTGGGAAGAAAGCTGTTAGAAGCAATGAGGATTTTTTCATCTGGAGAGTAAGGATTGTGTGCGAGTAGGAAGAGAGGAGGATGAGCGGTTCTAGGTAAGGTTGGTCTGCGGCAGGGGTGTGTGATGTCACCATAACTGTTTAACTTGTTCATGGATGAGGTGGCGAGGAAGATGAATGCAAGGATGTTGGGGAGAGAGAGAGAGAGAGAGAGAGAGAGAGAGGCAGGGATGCATTTCGTATGGGTTGATTTGGCTTAGGAAGCGTCATTTGTTGTTTGTTGACACATCGCTATTGGTAGATTCATGCGAGAGACTGCAGAAGTTAGTGTCTGCTTTTAGGGGTGTGTGCGAGAGGATAAATGTGAGAATAAATGAATAAAAACAAATTTATTATATTTAGTAGGGTTAAATGACAGGTTAGTTGGAGTGCGAGTTTGAACGGAGAAAAATTGGAGGTAGTGAAGTGTGTTAGATGCCTGGGAGTGGATATGGCAGCGAATGGAACCAAGGAAGTGGGTTAGGGGGTGAAGGTCTTGGAAGCATTGAGGGACGAGTGAAAAAAGAGGTCACTATGTGGGAGGTGGAAAATATGGGTAAGTTAGAAAGTATAATAATCCCAACGATGTTTTATGAATACGAGGTATGGGTTAGAAACAGGGATGTACGGAAGTGGGAGGAGGTGTTGAATATGAAGTATTTGAGGACAACATGTTGTATGAGGAGGGTTAATGGAACAAGAAATGATGGGGCAATAGAGAGGTGTGGTATTAAGAAGAGTATGGCTGAGAAAGATATGGAAAGTGTGCTAAAATGATTTGGACATATGGAGAGAATGAGTGAAGCGAGGTTGAATTATGGATCTCCACCCTAAACTACGCCTCACCTTCTTCGTTAACCATTCATCCAAGAACAAATATGACAAAACCGCAAATCGCACGAGTAAGAGCAAATAGAACAATCTGTGACTGTTCACCAACCACAAGCATTCGATTGTAAGAAAAAAAGAATACTCCCAATTTTGTAAAAGCCATCCTCAGTGCGTTCAGTATTCAATTTACTTTTAAGAGCACTAGGATCTGATGATCCATATCACACCCTAACCTTTCAGACCTTCGTAAGCAACTGCACTCGCAGCCCATTCCAGTCTTAACATCCCCCCGCGCCCACCTTGAACTACAGATCCCAAGCATGAACAATTCATCCTTTCTAGTCTTAGCTCCGGACGCCACCACCCATCTCCACAGCAAAACAAACACCATCCCGACATGCCACATGACCCATCATGCCCAAGACGTGCCATCCACAATGAACATACTAAACATTTACTCACCACTTCTGCTTTACTATTTTGTTTCTCCCATCATCTAGAATTAGTCATCCACTGATATCGTAATAGGCCGTCAAGTTTTTGTTATCTGTCCTTTCTGTACATACAAACCGTGCTCGTAAGTAAAATTCCGAAGGAAAGTAAGCGCCTTTTGTTTGTTGGGCATAAGTAAGAACAATCGATTTCTAGTACCACTTCCCCGTTGACTCAGACACAATTCATTAAAGTAAATAAATCATAGGGCAGTCATATACCACTAGAGGAACTGCACGTGATGTAAAATATGATAAAAGAGAAATCAGTTTGAGAACTGACAGGCAACACATTTATAAGGGGAAAGTAAACTATAAATCTAATGTGTCATATTAGACTCCATCTTGAATCTACAGTGGTGAATTAAATGTGCACAGGTGACAACGTTGTGGTCAATCATTTTGCAGACCTGAGATCCTCACCTCCATTCTCTGAGGTTAGCTTACTAGCCTCCTGTAAATTCGAATGATAGAAATCAACAGGGGCTTGACAGAAGTACAATATACTACATGAAAATCTTGAGTCACAAAGTAAGAAAAAAGAATCTACAACTAATATATTCAATAGAAGAAGAGAAAGAAAATGCTGTATGCATTCCATGATTCAACCCTCTCAATCATCACTCTCCCATACAACTCACCAGGTACATCCAGCAAACTTATACCTCTGTAGTTTAAACAGTCACTTTAGTCCCCCTTGTCTTTATACAGTGGCAATATACAAGCATTCCCTGAATCTTGAGGCACCTCACCATCATCCATACATACAGTGAGAATCCAAACTAACCATTCAGCAATAAAGTCACCCCCTTTAAGAAATTCAGCTGCAGTACCATCCACTCTAGCCGCTTTGCCACATTTCATCTTACGTAAGGCTTTCTCTACCCTGTCTTTCTTCACCAAACCACTCTCCATGACTCACTCCGCATACCGCCCCGACCCAAACACCCAACATCTGCCTCTCTGTCATCAAACGCATTCAACAGTCCTTCAAAACGATTACTCCATCTCCTCCTCACTTCATATTTGCTGCTACCTCTTCCTCATTTGCCCCCTTCACCGAGGTTCCCATTTGTTCTCTTGTTTTTCGCACATTATTTACATTCTTCCAAACCATCTTTTTCTCCCTGAATCATACTGACACTCGCTCACCCCAACTCATTCGCCCTCTTTTTCAACCCCTACACCTTCCTCTTGATCTCCTTCCGCTTTCTCTTATGCATCTCCCGATTATTTGCACTGCTTCCCTGTAAGTATTGCCCATATACTTCTCTTTCCTCTTTCACTAGCAGGTTTACTTCGTCATCCCACCATTCACTGCCCTTTCTAACCTGCTTATCTCCCGCCTTACGCATGCCAGTCACATCTCTCGTGCATGCCAGCGCTGCTTCCCTAAATACCTCCCATTCCTCACCCACTCCCCTAACTTCGTTATATATATATATATATATATATATATATATATATATATATATATATATATATATGTGTTTTTCGTGGAGAGAAAAAAAAAAAATATTGAAAAAGTGTCGGTTATGAAGATGAGAGGATGAGGAAAGGAATGACGGTGTGAGTGAGAGAATCGATTCAGACGCTGGCGCGGGTCATGGTGTGGCGGCGGTGAGACTTGATGATGCCAGATGCTGGTGGCTGTTACGCAGGGAGCGTCACCGTGACCAGTGTGTCACTGCTTCCCTCCCTCGCTCGTGTGGCATCCAGTCTCGCGGAACCCGCCAGCACCGCCTCAGCTGACGGCGCCCCGACTACTGATCCTCAAGTTAAAGCTATGTTACAAGCTGCTCATCTCGAGCGTTGGACTTGGTTTACTTCCCTGTGGTAGTTCGCGTACAATTTTACTGGTGAAAAAAACAAAAACAAAGAATTCAAACGATTTCTCTCTCACAACTGACACGCTGTATACAAATTCGCTGTACGTCAACAAACGTTTGGAGAAAAAGAGAAGATTCCTAGCGGCTCTTTTCTCATATAAGTGTGTCATAAAGCTCTTCATGGTCTCGTAGAGAAATATATCGGAGCGATAACGTCTGTGTATAAGCTACCGTATGGTGATTCACGTCTCCACCCATTGCATAATGATGAGTGTTAGCAAGACGGTCATCGTCATCAGACGGTGTAAATGCACCAGAGTGACTCAACTTCACGTCCTCCACATCACATAACATCCGCTGCATTAAGTAATTTCAACAAGACATTCGCTCCTACCACCAGGTACTAAATCATCAGGGAGTTATAAGTACCTTGGTAATAAACGGCTGCTGTCAAGCTGGGCTCAGTAAGTTGTTATTCCATTAAGAAAAAAAAAAAGTCGGTCACCTTGAGCTTGTTTGTGACCATTGTCATTAACAAGCTTAATGTCTTTCGCGAAGGTCAGTCCATTATTCTATGCCTTGCTCTACCAGGTATAAGACTTACTCTAGTGGTTAAACTGTGCAACTATAGTTAAAGACTCTGCTCACTTCTGATTTATTATAGCACGCTTTGGATAAGCACACGAGTGAAGTACGTCTACATAGTCAAAGCGACAGATGTACACTAAGTTCTGAAGAGAAAATTCTATGGTGTATGATGATTGAGTTAGGGTAATATGACAGTTGAAATACCATGTAACTTAACAGAAAAAAAAAAACTTAAGCTATGCATTTGTTAATGGATAGTTTATGACCTTCACAGTAATAAGTATGGATTTATGGAGACAAGGCAAAAGGTAGTCCGTGGTGGTGGAGTCTGGATCGGGGTGGCGGGGAGGAGGTCTCGGTGCCGGGGTGTGTCAACGTTTATTTCCAAACTGACGTGCGAGCTGCCGGCGTTGGCGGAGAGGATGGACAGGTTTAGCGAGATGATGGCTTCTTGGTAGGTGGTGTAAGACGGGCCCAAGATGATGTAGCATGCTCTTTTCTTCATCCTCTCCAGCTGGTCTCTCTGTGTAGCTATCTATACAGGAGGATGACCAGGTCGGGGAGGCGTAGGTGTGCTTAGGTGTAATGAAGATGGTATAAACATACCTGAGCTCAGATGTTGGTACGCAGAGTGATCTCACTCGTCGGAGACGGTAGAGACGGTATAAGAAACATTTCAAAATAGTTCTGGCAAGACTCCCGCAGTTTAGACTGTCGGCTATAGTAACACCAATAAGCTTGAAGTCTCTGACCACCCGGAGGACGTCAGGTACTAGTATAATGTCAGGGGTCAGAATGTTGTCTGCACCCAGGTTGATATGCATCAATCCAATCTTGGTTTAATTGATGGTGAAGTCGTTGGCAGAAGTCCACTCCTGCAGGTTACTGATGATGCTCCGAAGGACACTGAAGTCAGGAGAGTTGTTGTTGATAGTGATGCCAAAGGTGGAGTCGTGCACGTACTTCCAGCGGTGGTTCATGTCCCACAGGGCGTCAGTGATTAAGAATGAAGAAGCACAAGTGACCCATCTTCGTGCCCTGTGGGACACTGCAAGTGAGGGAGAAGGGAGAACAAGATGGAGTTCCCCACTCCGAAAGTGGACGGTTTGATGTCACCCGATCATAAAGTCCGCCAGCCTCGAGACAAGACAGCCACTTAGCCCCGGGTCGACGGCTTTTTTAATAATGACGTTATGGTTGACCAAGTCGAAAGCCTTAGTGAAGTCTACGAAGGTGAATGACGCCGTAGTCTAGCGCTTCTCGTAGATGCGGTAGATTAAGTTTGGGCGAGTGGTGGGGGAAGACTCCACGTTTCCAAAAGTACTGAGGATCTAGTGAATCAGCAATGTCATCATAGGCCAAGTCAAACACAAAACTCTCAGAAATGAGACTGGGGTTTGGGGTGATGGTGTGTGTGTGTGTGTGTGTGTGTCAATGTCCGGCCAACTACACGCCCATCCGCCTCAGCATTTGCTCGCTACATCGTATTGTTGACGTAATGACACGAGCGTTCACGTAAGCTTACGTCTTAGATGTTTTGATCACTGAAGCCATTTGACTCGTGAAACACGATCCTTGTACTAATAAGGTCATCGCTTTATATCACAAGCCCGGGCACTAACCTTATATTTCCCTGGGTCACTAATGCACTAACATCTCTTCGTTTCCCAGTTGCGCTAACATCTCTCTGTGTTGCTATTGCATTAAGATCTCTTCTTCACTACTGCGGTAACATCTCTGTGTCGCTGCTGCACTAACATCTCTCTCTGTGTCGCATATCTTTAACCTTTTTCTTTTCATATGATGGCTCAAACAGTTGCTCCCATTTCACTCACAGAGGTTTAGTTTTCCTTAGAATATCTATCGACACAGGTGTAAGTATGGTCGTACAAATGCCCGTCGTATCATGGCTTTAGGAAGCATCACCCTTACAAGTTGCATTCCCACCTCTCTCCTTCTACATCTACACCACAACCGATAGCACAAAGGACTGCAGTCTAGCACAGCATTCATGGATATGACCCATGGTCCTTCATTGTCGACTTCCGTCTAATTTCTTCAGTTCCCCTATGGAACTCTTTCTCCCCTTAGTCGCCTGGTGAGTCCTGTGTCTCTCACCCCCTGGGGAGAGATGCGGGACATCTCCCTTGGGGGTTTTGGGGAGGGAATTCCCACCAAGGGACTCCGCCTCAGGAAATGGGTCAGAGCAGGAACAACCGAACGGGGATTATCGACTGGACGCCACACAAACACCAGGGCCTTCATGGAAACAGGTCGTCATGCTATTTACGCAAGCCAACAAGCATGAAACAGCCGTAACTGGTTGTTATCAGTGCATGACAAAACTGAATTAGTTTTCTGTGTTGATTATTCACCAGTGTTAGTCGTTCAGTGTGTATTTATTGTCTGATGTGCTTGCACAATATAAATGTCTAAGTATGATTGCTTATTTACCTGTTGGCGCAGTACAGGGGGGAGTTCACAATTCTGGCCCCCCTGACCGCTACGTCTTAGAGTTTCTTGTCCAATACACATATCTTTCCATTTCTTTTATACTGTTTGCATACACACACTTTCAGTGTGTAGTTTATTCTATCTATCCGCTACTCATACATTGTAAAAGTAACATTTTTTTAAACATTTTCTGACAATATTTTTACTTGATTTTCATTTTGTGGCCTTTGGTTAATTCTTTTGCTGGTGACGTTCTCAAAACTTTTAAATTTTGTGATCAAGTCACCTCTTACTTTTCTTCCTCTCACGTTTCACAAATTTGTTCCCTAAACCTCGCACTTTAACTCAGCTCTCCTAACTCTGGTACCATCACTTTTACCCTTCTCTGAACATTATCTGGTAATTTATTGTTTCTTTAAATGCGATGACCAGATACTAGAAACAGGTTCTATCGTCAGCAACTAATACTATTCAACTTACAGTTCTCCATAGTTGGGACCACGTTGAGAGGTGAGGCACCCTATCGACTCCAAAGTCCTTCTCAGACTAGGTAATATTCGCACCTACACACTTCTTTTACCGTGTCTCGTCCTCATCAACTTTGCATTTAACCGGGTTGAATTTCATGACCCATGCATCAAACCCATTTAGAAGTTTATCTAGGTCCATGCATAATCTTTCATCTATACTGCCCTCACGACATTGGTATCCTCCATGAACATATTCAGGGGTTAAATCCCTCCTGTAATTCATTCAAATAATTCAAGAAGAGCAATGGTCCCACTCCAGCCCTACGGGACGCCACTTGAGGATCCCAACCCACTTTGAGAATGTTTTGCCGATATGCCTCATTTGTTCCATTCCACTAAGGTAAGTTTGCTTCCATCGAGGAAACCTCTCCTTTAATCCTGCCTGAAGATCCTGACGCTTTATAAAACTCTTGTGTACGACAGAGTCAAATGCTTACGGAGCTTACTTTCTTGTAAAATATAAGAGTCTTGGTGCACGTGACCTCCAAGTATTCATCCATTTGCTTTCAGATTATCTTTCTCAGTGTTTCACAGAGATTCATGTCCATTTCATTAATTGTCTGGGCATAACGCCCCGATGTTGCTGCTCTACTTCGCTATTTTGGCAATAGTTCTCGTGAGCTTCTCCATGTGTCCCTCATCCCTAACGTTTGGGCCCGTGGCACGCGTTTGGCTGATGCTTCCCACAGTTACTGTGTGAAGACCAGTCACTCGAGGACTGGCTGTTATGAAACCACTTTCTTCCCTGGAACAGCGAAGCCGTGGAGATCTTTTCGTTTCCCTCTTCATATAACCTTTCTTCCTTTCAGAGTCAAGTCTACAAACTACAGCGGCGCCCTGACTAATATCCACTCTCTTTTTCTTCTTCCTTCTTCGGTATATGACCTTGGTTCGAGCATCTCTTGCCCATGCCATGTCAGTCGCTATAAAAACAAAAGGTCAGAAATAGCTAAAAAAAGTGTCACTAAAAACTCCATTTAGACGTCGTTTGGGAATCATATGGGAAGGGTCTCGGTGTCGTGGCATTCTATCGGCGTTACTGGACAGTGTCAGTACGTTGCTGCTGCCCGCCACTGAGGAGTTGTTGTAACCACACTCTGTGTAACAGGTTATACACTCATTTTCCTTTATAGAGAACCAGAAAAAAAAAACACTTTCAGGTGTTCACTTGTGTTCTCTGTCTGTCTGTCTGTCTGTCAGTCATGAATTGTATTGGTGTGGACTTTCGACAGATACGCAGGTATGTTTATATGAGATTGTCTCTCCTCTGTTTGACCTCCTTTGAAAGACACAGCCTTACCTAAAGACTATCCTTCAAGTGGCTTGAAATAAAGGGTTTTGTTTTTGATAAAAACCGAGTGTAACCACTTGCACAGCGTTGATAGTAAAGGCTGACTGCCATAAATGGTGCCTAAAGCACTTATTGGGGTGCCTCTGAATTGGATTTTTCTAGTTTTCCCTCAATTTTTCGTTTTTTTTTTTTTCCATGTTATCTAGGACGGCAAGGGCAACTGAATGCGCTAATCAAGGCCGTCTCAATAACGCGCCTGTACTAGGAATCCTTCTGTTC
>JAYMFT010207542.1:0-11564 GCA_038088735.1 Panulirus argus | reverse complement strand
CTTAGGTGAACATGTCATAATTCCTCATTAGATATGAGGGTGGATAGTCCTACATTGAACCACAACTACATATAACACAACCAAGAGTTTCATTACAACTACATGCATTAATTTCATAACTTTAGATTAACGCTGAGTAAATGCGCGTTTCCTCCCAATTAATTGGAGCGAAACTTTGGACAAGTTGGGCCGAGCAACATGACGGCTTCTCCAGAACACAGAGGGAGTCGACGGCGCTGTTCTGTTGGAGAAGGTGGAGGAGGCGGGGAGAGGAGGGAATGATGCCTCTGATGCTACACCAAGTCTACAGCAACGAGAAGTGGCTATACTAGGTGGTGGCTAAAGTAGGTACTGGGTGTATTAGGTAAAGTGGACACTAGGTAGTGACTTCCTTTATCCGAACACAAGAACATCTACATAACTTTCGGTTCCCCAAAGTCATCCATGTCTACTTCGCCTGGTCCTCCTCTCTTCCCACAACACAAGAGAGAGACCTCTAGAAAGAAATGGTACAGAAAATGGTATGCAACATTATCCTCGTAGACCACCAACGCACTGGTCCTCCCGACTCTTTCCAACCATCACGTGGACCTTATCCGGCAGTTTGGGAAGAAGCTACTGAAACAACCCCTCACCCGTTACCTCCTGCCACCTGAGATCCCTTGTCCTCGAGTCGCATTTCGGTACCACAACCTCGCCGGGCCCATCCATTCAGACCGTTGCCAGAAGAGCCTCATCCCTAACCAGTGTGGAGAGGCTATCTGCATTACCCGCCTCATTTCCTGGTATATACCCCTCCCCCTTCGGCCTTGGACTGCACATAATTCATTACACTGTAAAGCGGTGATATCAATATTAGTGTTACGGCGGGAGAGGTGGAAGAGAATGAAACGTACTTCAGCCGTGGTGAGTGGCTGAGACCTCGCGAAGTTCAGTTAGGAACTACCTTAAGTCTACCAGGAGCGAGGTGAGAAGGCGAGCAGCATTTCTGGTCCGTGCCGGCAGGCTTATGAGTCAAAGACAGGATGTATGAGTGGAGTAGCAAGGCACTGCTTTAATGATGGAAAAGGAATAAGTAAATAGACTCGAGAGAGAGAGAGACACACACAGTGAGTTAGGGTAGGAATTGGTGCACCCGTACGGAGAAGAGGTTTATGGAAGGGATCAGAGGATACCATGTGAGTATTAAAGGAGAGGAAGATGAGGAACAATGGATACAACGACGAAGGATGATAAAGGGGTGAAATAGGAAAGAATGCTCAGGCATCAGATACCTCACAAGGATGACTATGCAGTAAAGTCTATGATCTACAGCTACAGTGAGTAAACACCTGAAACAGAAGTAGCGACAACCTGTAGCGCGTTACACCTGTACGCGAGAGATGCATATGAACGAGGTTTACGAAACAGAAAGCGAGTAAATGGTTGAAGCAGAGAGGCCGATGAAAAGCAAAAGATAAAAGACGATGGCCTGTGGCAGGAATAAGTATATGAGAACGCGAAAATAAGTTTAAGCGCCGGAGTAAAAGCGAATAGGTAAGTCCCAAAGAGAAGCTTATGAGCCGGAACGAGAGCAGGTAAATGACTCCAATAAAGAAACTTATAAACCAGACCTAAAGAGCGAGGAAAAGAGTCCAGAAAAAGGAGGCTTGCGAACCACATCAAGAGGAAGTAAATGAATCCTGAAAAGAGATTTATATACCAGATTAAGTGCGAGTAAAAGAGTTCAGAAGAGAGGATGACGAGTGAGAGCAGAAACGAACAAATAAGGAAGATCAGGTAAGTCTCCTGGTCTGGGTTGGTGGAGCTGGCTGCTGGCTGGTAGTGGAGCAGCCTTGGGGGTCTCGCTCGGGTCGAGTGTTGGGTTGTATGATTCCCCTGAGCCGTCACCTGTTCCAGCATCTGACGGTACCAGACATGAATACTACAGCATCCTCACCTGTGTGTCAGTGTGCGTGTGTGTGAGCTTTTTGGTCTGTGTATGATTTAGGCTGTATGAGTGCGTGTCTGTGTATGTTTATGTGAGTCTGTGCATTTATGCTTGTCACTGTATGGGTATCTACGTACGTGTAGGGTCGTGCTTTGTGATAATACGAAGTACTTCTTTGTGCTTGCTTCCTTTAGAACATGATTTGTCTATCTGAATGTACAGTAGTCCCGAGAGTGTTGTATGGATGCGAGTCTTAGGTCTAGAACGCAAAAGAAAGGAAAAGGGTAAAAGTGTTGTAATGCCTGATGATATGTGCTGTGAGGTGGGCAGCTCGTGCAAGTAAGGACAGTCTGACGACAGCTGACCAGGCAGTGATGAAATGGCTCGGACATACGGAGAGGATGAGTGAAGAACGACTGGCTAAGAAGATCTACTTGACAAGAATGAGGGGATCAAGTGGAGGGGGTAGACAAAGGAGATGGATGGATGAAAAGCACCGAAATCATAGTCAACGATCCACAACCAGGCCCGAAATACCTTTCCATGGTTTCCCCCCGTACCTGCGCTTACCCTGGTTAGTCCATTGCCAGGACGTCGCCAACTGTATACCAAACTGCTCTAATTCACTCTGTCACCCTCATGCATGTTCAGGCCCTGGGAACTCAAAATCTTTATCAACCTCATCCTTCCATTTCCACTTTGATTTACCACTCCTCCTTGTCCCCTCCAGTTCTCGTACATATCACCTCTATGTCAACTTCTCACCCCTTTCGCCACATGTTCACACCATTTCAGCAGCAACCCTCATCAGCTTTCTCAACTCCTATCTTATTTCCACACTTCTCTTACCTATCATAACTTCCGTGATCAACCCTTCTCACATCACATATTGTCTTCCAACACTTCGTGTCAAACACATTCACTCTCTTCAGTACATTCTCAACTATAGCCCATGCCTCGCTGGGATTTCTATGCTATCAAACCAACCAATTTCCGCCCTACCATACGGTGGCCTTTCTTCAACACAATCCTCAGTGCTCTCAGAACCTTAGCCCCCACATCCACCCTATGGCTCACCTCCACTTCCACGGTTGCATTCCCTGCTATGTCCGTTTCCTCTAAGTTTCATACATTCAAACTCACATCTAAGATAACCTGTCTCTTTGCACTGTAAACCTAATACCTTCACTTTTATTTACATTTACTCTCAGCTGTTTCCTTTAACACACTTCCCCAAACTTAGACACCAACTTCTGTCGTTTCTCACTCAGTCTGCCACCAGTGTCGTGTCATCAGCAAACTACAACTGACTCAACATTCCAGGTCCCCCTCACTCCCTACAGACTGTATACCTGCCCCTCTTTCCAAGACCCTTGCATTTACCTCCCAGACCAACCCATCCATATGCAAATGAAACAGCTATGGTGACATACACACTCCTGCCGCAGAACCACCTTCATCTGAAACCACTCGCCCTTCTCTCTACCTACTCACACACAATGCTTCTTACAGCTTTCCTCTCACAGCATCTATTCGTGGCACAAAACATCTCCATCAACTTCATCATATGCTTTCTCCATTTCCATAAATGCCACATACAAATCCTTCTGTTTCTCTATGTATTTCTCACCCACATTCTTCAAAGCAAACACTTGATCCACGTATCCTCTTCCACTTCTGAAACCAGACTGTGTCTACCCAGTCTGATGCTCTGTGCATTCCACCACCTTCTCAATCACCACTCTTCCATACAACTTACCAGGAACAGGTAATTCGAACTCACCCTTGTCTTTATCAAATGGCAAAACACATGCATTCTGCTAATCCTTAGGCACCTTACCAATAATACCGTATACATTTGAAATCCTAACTCGCCCTCATATTAACAATTGATTTTACCCCTAAGACATTCCTACAGCATTCTTACCCATTACCTTTGAGCTGAATTTCACTCAGAGCCAGAACATCCAGTTTCCTTTCTTAAAACATAATACTTCTCTCTCTTTCCTTCTAATCTTGGCTACATCAGACACCGCAGCCTGAGCCTTCAAGGAGGATGAGCACTTTTCTCTCAGCTCCTTCTGTTCCATCTCAAGAAGGAAAGGGTTTCCACCCACCCCGCTCCCGCCCCTCTCAGTCGCCTTCTACGACATGCAGGGAATACAACAAGGTATGGTCCAGGTGCTCTGACTATGATGAAGGACAGCCGAGGCAGGAACCGGGCGTGGCCATGTTCGCACGTCCTCGGGCGACCGTGTGATATGTCCAGCTCGGCCGCCAGGATTAATTCATCATGTGTCAGCGTGCGGGCGGGAGGCTCGAACATGTGTTAACACTAACATGGGGACACCTCCCCCCACAACCCCCACCTCCCTTTCATGCCCCTCCCTCAGGTGCTGCCCGGTCAATCTTGACAAATTATCTACATTTTCTTTTTTTTAAAGTTCATTTCATGTATATCTTACGTACAAGGCTGTTTAACTGGGAAGCCATGTGCTTTTGGCTTTCTATTTGTGGAAAACGTAGATGGATTTACAAGGTGTTGTTTGTCCATCTGTAAAGACAAATACTTAGTAGTAAAAGAAGACGTGTAATGAAACATTAATAGGTCTACACAATCTGCACTTGCAGGTACATACAGACCAGAGGAACAAAGGGGCAGACTCCTTCGACAGACAGAAAATTATCATAGCAGAAGGGAACAATGGACGCATGTCAGGGACGACTCCTCAGAATGGCTCAGTCCTGGGATCATTGCCGTTCTTGATTTATGCAAATACTTCGGAATATCCTTTCGTCTGGGCATCTCGGTTACCGTATAAAATCTCGTTTGTGTGTTCCTGCAGGATCTTTTGTATTACGACAGGTTTTGTTGACGGGTTTTATTGATGATGTTCAGGAATCATCAACTCTGCATGCCTGCCTCAGGCGTTGGATTTCCATGTGAAATAAGTCCCGGTTGAAGGATGTTTTATGGTCTGGCTGGAGTGGAGAAAGGACTTGATGATACCAGCCTTGTATTCCTGACGACATTCGCTGGTGGTACTAAAAGAAGTGTCTAACACCTGCCTTTCATATTTTAGTGAACTGTAGAGGTGTATTGTCTGGTGATGCCATCAACAAGAACTTCTTGGAAAGGAAAGCGCTTATTGTCTATTGTAGACAGATGCGGCCTCCAGAGCCACTTTGAGATGTACAAGATGGCCCTGGCTTCTGACCACTACTTAGGTTACCATTATCGTACAAGACACAGCTGGCTAGTCGGATTGACGGATCATGTTCTCATGATGAAACCTGCAGAAACGATCGGATGTTGATCTTCGTCGGGTACTGATCGCTACGTCATCCTGCTGAAGGAACTGGGGTCTATCTACCGACATGGACTGTTGAGTAGCGCAGGCGCGAGGGAGCTTCCACAAGTTCAGGGTAACTGTGGATGGAGACGTAGATGCTTTTAAATGGTTTCAACATATAGCGTAAAAAGGCATTCCTCTTCAAGATGTATTTGGACGACGAGGTCTTCTAGAGTGAAGGATGAAGAGAGAGGCGCATCCTTTACTGACATATATTTTATCATCATAACATCAAGCTGCTCTACTGTATTGAGATACAATGAGACGAAGAGTATAGCTGGGTCCGTGGGTGTTGAAGGTACGTACCCCTATATGTTATCTGGAGGGAGGTGGCCAATGACGGGAGCCGCATGATGGTTTCTATGACTGCGGCACCACCTGATGGCCCGAGTTCATTCCCATACGTAGATGCTGGCGTTTTCTGCTCGGAGGATAATAATTTTTTTTTCACCCAAGCGTAATTCTTAGGTAGGTTGCCACGGTTCATGGGTGAGGTTGTGGCTCTTACTATGTCGTTTGCAGTGCTTGATGCTCTTGGAATAGGAGCACACACATGTATATGAACATACAAGTTTGAGATCCGAGGCAACACGAATGTACAACTTTTCCCCGTAACATGGAAGTTATACAAACACACATATCTATATCCGTCTATCAGTCTGTTCATCTGGCTCAGGATTCTAAAGCGGAAGGGCCCGTGTGCCATATGACACACTCAAGCAACACTAACCTCTGTACTATGGAAACCCATATTACATAAAGCTGACAGTGTTTACCGACGTTTCTTCCACGCGTGTAAAATGGATGTTGATCAGTGTTCTAACCTGCAGGGTGTATGGCCCAATCATTGCTATCACATAGACACTGGAGTCATCAATCTCTGTTTCAACCCTTTTAGCAAGATCTTTCATCACGGGGGGTACGACCCAAGAGTCGTTCCGTCGTGCTCAAGGATTACACCATCGTGTTTCGTATTGGCAACGCCAACACTGCTCTTAGACAAGGCAACCAGCGTAGAACGCCTGCGATATCACCGTGCATGTGTACGGGTCTCTGACATGTACTGTAGATTCATTTCCGTTGAACGATGATGATGATGATGACCAGTTTATAGAGTCGCTGAGACTCGTTAAACAAATTCCATCCAGGAAATGGTGTTACCATACTCCGCCTGCAAGTGTGTTACACAACGAAGCAGAAGTCACCTTCGCTGTAGCTGGCTGTACTATCGTCAATAGACGGAAAGAGGTAACAGTCTCGTCGAAGATTTCCTACGATTCAAAGGAGTCCATGACTTTCTTGCTTCTGCGTGGAATGCAGGCTGCCTTGTAGGTGCACGAGCCCTAGATATGGGACCTCGGGTTGTATAATGTAAATGATAATAATAAGTAGGGAATGGAAACACACTTGTAAAAATAGTACAACTTTATATAGCATTCATAATCAGTTAGTGCCATTCTGTTGGTGCCTAACAGTAAATTATTCTTCTGTTGGATTATATGTACAATGTCACCAAAAAACAACTTACAACTCTAGGCAGTAGTAGGCGGCATTTCAAGGAGAGATTATCGGCGAGAAGTGTGGCGAAGGAAGTGACTACATGATTCACATTCGGAGACATTAACATAATGAAGAAATATAGTGTGAAAAATGTAGTCAACAGGTAAGAAAGTAAAAAAAAATCTCTTTGGGTATTCAAGTCACTTTTTTTTTCACAGACTTGATCCTCGTGGAGAACTGGTAGTGGTGAAAGTTCCTTTAGTGAAACATAGCAAGAATGATATATCAAACTATTGATTTTTTTAATACATCAATATCATACCACGGATAGTTTTGCTTCAAGACATTATTCTTCTTTTTACAATACAATGAGATATATTGACAAAGACATATTGGTTTGGATGAGGAAACATATGTGCTGTATGTATGTATGTATGTAGGAGGAAGCGAACAGAACAGGGGCAACAAACAACTCAGGTTCCGAGCCAGAGAGCGTCCGGAAGGTTCAGTGTTAAGAGCTCAGCTTATGGTGATTATTGTGGGTCAGGCGGCCCACAGGTGAAGCAAACGACAACGGGCACTCTCTGTACGAACTCGAAGCTGCTTCATTTTTACTCGGGTATTTCTTCGTTTTTTATTTGTATTCTCACCTTGTAATAATATGCAAGACGCATCGGATCCGTTGGAAACTTAAGGATATAAATTCGAATCAGTTTTAGACACGAGAACGTGCTTCGGTTGGTATAAGATACTGATTCGAGATAAGAGCCATCTATTTAGTAGGAGGACCGACCTCACCTCCAAACTGGTAATTGAATCAAATGTATATAATCATAAAAAAATCAGTAAAATTATAATAGTCTTTCAAACAAGAGTTTATCCTTAAATAGGCTTCTATACTCACAAGTTTTGATGTTTCATTTGATGCCTCGATTTGCACAGGTAACTCAAGACACTCCAAGTGAAGCAACAGTAGCATATATGAAACCATCTCATCTTTGGCAATACCTGTGTTATTTGGTCGGTTCTCCTTGTCTATAACTCATCATATTTTCTATGACTTTGATATAGGACTGATATTTCTAAAAGGTTTGATTGTCTATCTTCAACTATTGAGCGAAGTAAGGTCATAGAACGACCGCAAAAATGCTATTGGACACAAGCTGTAAGTTTTCCTCAAATTATATAACTCTGCAAGAGGAAAAAAAAAATAAAAGGTAAGAGAATACCTACCGAATCAATGATATTTTGATACTGTGTTGATTATTTCTCTGCTCTGATACTGGATGGGGTATATGCGTAATAAACTGTTACTTATATATTTCTTTTTTTTTTTTAAGTGGCCTTTGATGAATGGTCAAGCGGTAAAACAGTTCTTTCTTAAACTTCATAAGCGGAAAAAAATAATGTCCCCAAAAATATGGGTATAAAATGCACGGCATTCATATCCTCTCATTCAAGTACACAGACACTGACCCAGTAACGATCAAACGCTCGCGCGCGATTCACTCACGCTCCCTTTCTCTCCAAAATACAAAACACACGGTGTATATATTGCTTGCAGTCATATCTGTAGGAACGAACACCTTAATATAGTTGACTGTGGTCTGCTGAACACGTGTTGAATCCAACCTTGGTCATCCTGAACACAGGGAAGGAGAAATCTAAAGGATTCCTTATCACTTATTCGTATAATACGGATTTCGGCTTCTCTTGCGTGACTGAGAATAAAGGAAAATAAACCACATGGTTGAAGAGTGTAATGCAGCTGAGGGGAAAAAAAGAATGCATGGCGATCGGTAAAAATCACGACGTTCGGCAGGGTTCTTCTGTTTGCTCTGGCAAGGATATGAAGAAAACGCAGTAACGGTAAACAGCAGGTACAGTACTGATGGTTGGTTACGTTGTGCGAGTGGCAAGGAATATACATGGGGGGAGGGGGGGGGACACCGAGAACGCTGATGCTTCCTGATGCTGAGCGGAAACAGCTTTGGATGTGACGACAGACGTAGGACCGTATCTCTCAATGAAAGGAAGAGAATAGATGAATCTGGTGTCTAGAAAATAGGGAATTAAGAAGGTCTTGGTGCGCATTCGTCTGTGTTCAGCATAAGCAAGGTTGTTCTTATCAAAACCTCCTAACTCTGTGTTCAAAATATATTACGTCCTTCACTGAAGGAATACAGAAGATGGGGCAGAACTGTTGAGTATTGCGACATGCCAGACAGTACACGCTCGATGCAGCTGTGTTCCTTAGAAATGGAAAATCGTGCATTACATCCTTGAATGTCTGACAGCCTTTACGATCAGTGCATATAACCCACGTGTTTAGTTCCACTGACAAGGGTTACTGCATACAGTAGCATTCACGAATATTCTTATTACACGAGACGGAGGCCCAATTATTTTTCAGTTCGATGGTCACTGGAAAGAAAAGAGGTGCTGACAGCAGGGCAGATCCACCGAGACATCACTGGTGGTCTGGCACTGTGGGACACTTCTGTATTTGTGGTAGTAGGTGAGCATCGACCTCACCACTCAAGAACATCGGCCTCTCTCTGTATGGTAGGTGGCAGGTGACAGGGGCAGGAAGGGTTTCCTACTCCAGTAAGAGACACAGGGGTCCTCTGTGTGTGTGCTCGGTGTCGGGGACGGGGACAGAGTAGGTCACCTGCACTAATCGACACCTTGGGTCACGCTTTGTACTGGGTCGCGGGTGTTTGCAGGGGCAGCCTGGGGGTCTCCACCACTAGCCACACACACTTCATGGAGGCCCCTTCCTCACCCTCCCAACCCCAGGTCTATCACAGCTCCTCCTGGTTAACATTACGTCTTCATCTTCGTTACGTTCTCTCACTTGTTTGATTATCGTTAGGTTCATTTGATTATTTGACAGTTTGAGTTTTCGAGTTTGTTCGTCTCTCGACATATGAGCTTGCTGAGGTTTTCCCCTGATACGCTGAGTCTACGATTTCTTCAGTATTTGCAAAATATTCTCAAATTTTCTTTTGGTCTGGCGGAAATTTTTTTGTTTCCTCAGGTTTTATAAAATCTCTACTGTTCTGTTAACCTTTTTCTTATAATTTTCCCAAGTTTTCGCAATTCCCTCGAACGTGCTCCCTTTTTCTCGATTATTTCTATCTTTTTTTATGTGCATATCTTCAGGTATGTTTAAGGTTCCTTGGCTTCATGCCAGCCAATACAGGTCGATCTCTGTCTTCTTCAGAGCTTCCATCAGTTAAGATTTAGCTCAGTTTGATTTCTTCGGGGTCTGTGTCTTGTTCCCCTGAGAGAATTTAAAGTCTCTCCAGACTGCGTGAGGAAGACGGGATGTTTTTGAGTCTTTGCGAGCTTACCTGAAGCCCTTCTGGATGTGTTTTTCGTCCTCTGCGATTCGAACATTTTTGGAGAAAGAGAGAAAAAAAAAAAGGGCTGTTCCAGTCTTTGATATCCTTCGAAGATTTATGATAACAACAGGAAACCGAAGGACACTGTAATGTAAAATTCAACTTGTTTGAATGTAAGATAAAGCTTAAAGACAAGTATTCCTAACTTTTTCTTTTCCTGTCCAGTTAATGTGATGTATGATGCAATCTTATCTTAGCTCCAAGAAAAAGAAACTAAGTCAATGCGCTATGCAAATTTCAGTTTAGTATTCAACAAATATCAATCTTTTTTTCTTGGGTGCAATTTCTAATCACATTGTTTATCACTCGAAAATTGACGTAAATGTGCAAATAGGAAGACTAGCTTTTCAAACTTCCTACAAGGGAAGGGACTGGTCAGGCTTCGAACCCAGCTACACGTAGATTCTGGTAGGTTACATTACCTATCAGCCATACATTTTAGCCGGGTGTAAAGCATGTAAATCTCTGACGGGTGGAGCCTAGCCGGACGTGCAGTTCTGGCCAGAGTTGTAACACGAAACCAGACGTGGAATCAGCACAGTCATGGCAGGATGGATGAGGATAATGATGAACTGATTTTTGATGGGCGTGAGGCCAGGTTTGGTGTCGATCCAGGACAGGTCAATGGAGTCTGCTCTCCCAGGAGTGAGGGTGTTCTGGCGAGTCCTTCACCCAGGAAGGGTGCGAGGTCAAATCTTTAAGAGGAGAAAAATGATTCCGTTAACTAGAGTCTCAGAAGATTCCGTGAAGTCATCAAATATGTAACTTAGAACTACATACCTGTAGACCTCATGGCCTCGCATCGTGCTTGGGGGAGGTAAGACTTACCAAAATCCCAGACCTCTGGTAATCCAGTATTCACCAAACATCCAAGGAACAAAGACTTGCCCTTGCAGTACCTCAACATCCTTTGTGTTCTCATCAAGGCCTTGGCAGTATATTTACTAGTCTGAAAGCAGTTCTCTCGTTTATCTTACTGATAATGAATTTATTTTTTCTGGGTATGATTTTGATTTTTGTAAGAATCTTTTGAATGGCACATATCCTGGTGCCCGTCACCACTTATCTTTGTATCCGCTTTCGTTCATGCTATTATAATTTCCTTTACTGCTGTTCTAACAGTGCAGTGAAGAGTCAACACTTTCAGCATGTTGCTAATTTTACACAAAATTGCAGGACAATGGGATTGTTCTGTATTCAGAACTGTGATGTTCTTGTGAATGTGGATCCTTTGTTTTCTGTAAATTAATCAAATTTAAGGAAGCAAATGGAACCAAAGGGATCCTTATTTCGTGCACGAACTCAACTTATTTCATTAGTTTAAATAATTTTCTTTTTCAGTAAAGTAGCAATGTTCATTTTTGTACTTACAAG
>JAYMFT010207531.1:0-11564 GCA_038088735.1 Panulirus argus | reverse complement strand
AATAATAATAATAATAATAATAATAATAATAATAATAAGAATGATAATAATAATATTAATAAAATAATAATAATAATAATAATAAAAATAATAATAATAATAATAATAATAATAATAATAATGATAGTAATAATAATAATAACTGTAGTGATAACAGTGATGATAATGATAATGAAAATTACAATAACGAGGAGACTTTCTGTACAAATAATGAATAGAATTTTGACCCAGATAAGAAACCAAAGCTTGTCACTCTGGCTGATATATGACAACTGTCACTCAGGATAAGGTGTCACATCTGTCACCTGAAATATTTTCAGATAAGTGTCATCTTGGATTTTCTGTAACACCTGCCATCCGGAACAACAACATAACTCTCATCCATAACAGAAGTGCCTAACCGAAAAGAACAAATAACATTACGTAAGTTGGTTCTTCCTACTACGAAAATACCAAATATGCGATTGTATGATTTTGTACTAGTACAGAAATACACACATATCAGAACAAATAGATGCTTTAACACTGCTGTAATAATCCGACTGTTTTGATAGCTCAATGCTGGAGAGACCAACAGAGAAAGAATTGTTAGGAAGAGGAGATAATCTGGGGCCCATCAGCCTCCGGGAGCTCGGAGTTTAATCCCATATAAGAGGATTTCTGGTTAACAGACAGCCATAGAATTCTACCAGTTACCCCTCTCCCGTGTGGCTATATATTCTCTGATTCCTGCTGCCCCATTACATCCCCTCCCATTGTAAACAGAGCCAGGGTCCGACGGTGAAACACTCACACAATACACAGAGCTGGAGACCTTAACGTTTCACTCCTCATTCAATAAGAGCAAACAGGGACATAAGACAACTCTTGCTATGTTTGAAGCCGGAGGCCTGCTAATTATATCTCTCAGCCACACAGGGTCACAGGGGCGCCTCACTGTATCTCTCACCTCATACAACAATGTCACGCATCCTCACTACACAGTACCCAGGTTCCCATCACAGTGCTCGCAGAATAACATGCATTTCCCACGCCCTTCTGATCACACACAAAAGCCGTGAGTTTCCTGTACACCCCAACACAATGCTCCGACGAGAGGACCTTCACAATAACAGTACGCAGTACACAGCGCCACGGATATAACTCCAACCTTACAGATCGAAGAGTTGTCAGTATGCCTCCCGGACCTATTCACAAAGCCGGGATTCTCGGACATCGTGTATGGATCTCACACTCAGGAAACCTAACTAAGGATATCAGACTCAATACAGAGAGCTGTGTAGGGACGCTAAACTCCTCACTGAATACACAGAGATATGGACCATCACCAGGCCAGCCACAGAATACATGGAACTGGAAATCCTTACGCCAAACATAGACTTAAGACTGCTGGCTTGTTGCTTCACATCGTGTGAAGTGACGAGGGGTCTTAGCCATATCTCGAACGCCATACGTGGGGCTGGGGAACCCACACTACACGCGAGAAGGGGTGCTCTATACGCACTGGGACCAAAGGGAAACCCTTTCCCTACATCTGGGACCAAGCTGTTGACTTTAACAACAGGCTTTCTCTTCACACGTAAAACCAGAGATCCTCACAACACTCCTAGACTTTGGGGCTCCCAATTCACTGTATATAGAGCCAGGTGAAGCTAGGGTCCTCCTTCCTACACTCTTCACGCCACGCACATAGAGCCGGGTAGGAGATGGGGGCCGCCCTCACCGCACCGCCATATATAGAGCTAAGGACCCCTTGGCTCCACAGCTACGCCCCCCTGAGTACATCTCCAGACATTAAGCGAGGGAGTTCTTCAAAACATTTCACAAAAGGAGAGAGACCGACCCAGCCGAGTGGAACCATTCTTCCAGCTCAGTAGACTTGTCTTTAACCCCCAAGAACCTCATCTCTCTCTCTCTTTCTCTCTCTCTCATCTGGCTCCTACTATGGCTCTTTCCTCCTACCTATTGCTTGACCTTCTGTAGCGACTTTCCTCGCTCTTTCTCCCTCCTTTCAACGGCCATTCTCTCCCTCTCCTTGGCTGGCGTCTGTCTCCTCCCTCCCTAACATTAGCCGCAATTATGCTCGCTCCCTCATTCCGTCGGGCACCTCTTGCATGCCCTACCTCCTCCTCCTCCTGCTCCTCCGCTGTCACAGTTCTGGGGTTGGGTTCTGTGTGACGCTGCAGATCATTCTTGCTACCACAGTCACCACATTACCGCTACCACTCCACATCCACTACCAACTCTCTCTCTCTCTCATCCAAGTTCGATTACCCCGGGAGGTAATCGAAGTGCAATAACTGGAACTGGTGGTAGTGCCATTATCCCCTGACCAGCGAACGTGAAAGCACCTTTCCCGCAGTGCAGGCTACAAATAACATTCATGAGTGTGGGAATTGGTGAGATATACGATGTTCATATAGACGAAAAAGTGTTTGCTAACTTATGAACGCAAAATTAACAGTTTGCAAACTTCTAGCAAGATTATATTCGTTTAACTGGATAGGAAAGAATAATATATATAAATATATGTGTGTGTGTGTGTGTATACGTTAATAATGGTTGTATACTAATTTGCGTTTGGATAAAAGATGTACTGCCAGGATGATGAAGAGGGAGTATGCCTTACTACAGGCACCAGAACCTGAGGGATCCAATATCCTGTATCGGGAAGGATTCTGCAGGTCGTCTGGGATCCTGCCTCACCTCTACACTTCCCTTGCCTCAACTTCTCTCATTGATTATTTCGATTTCTTATCCTATTGTAACACTATCGCAAATCCCTCATGTGAGGTAGACTTATAATTCCATTTTCACTCATCACTTGAGCATTTGTTAAGAACTAGCTTTAATTTCACTCCAGTTATAAGGCTTACGAATGCCCCCAGCAGTAGAGAAAATTAGATATTTTCCTGGACAGAAACCAGCTCCAGGTCTCTTCATATGTAAATTATCCCTCCTTCCGAGCTGTCAGCTCTGATTTTTTCCTACCCAAAGAGCTATCCAGTCCCGCCCCTCTACGTCCTCTGTCTACTCCCGCAGTGGCAAAGGGTCGTGTTGAGCGATCGTACTGTGTAACTAACTCTCTCTGACCCAGAGAGAAGTTCCACCCTCTTCCCTGGAATTCCTGTGAAAATGGCTGGTCGTGGGGATTTCATTACATTTTACTGGATCGAATTAGTTAATAATGCTCAGCAGGTGCTCTCACAGCGGCCCGCATCCGTCAGAGGCAAGAGCTAACAGGCAGTTGGACGATTCCTCGGTGTTCTGGCTACACACTTCAGGTACCCACACACCCGAGTGGTAGCGTGGCACGCTGCCCTGCATGGACCGAATCTTGTTCGCATGATTAAACAGGAATTTAGTAATCTAGTTAAGACCTTCGGAGTCCAATATTGTTGGCCAGGCTCAGCCGCCCGGGTGGTCTTATTACAACTGCAAAGTCGGTTGACGTGCCGGTGGCTGATTCTAGAGTTAGAGGTGGGCTGAAGTAGATCTAGTAATCAAGAGGATGACATCCTTATACGATACGTGGTTAGAAAATACCATGATACTCGTAGGACTACTTTCTAAAGCCGTAGACGCGGGAACGTCATCATTCAGAGCCACAGTCCTTCACGTCCTCCCGTACGTCTTGCAAAAAAGCAGTTTTGTGAAGGCATTTCCTGGCGTCACCTCAACACTCATTGACGTAAAATCTAATTTATCTCCGGGTCCGACACTGGAGCGCTTGTGATAACGGCTGTGGTGGGATCTATGCCATTTTGTTACTGTGGGGGGAAAATCTAGTTCTATTACAATACGTGAAAAAAAAGAAAAAAGAAACAGATGATGAGACTTGTCTTTCTTTACCAGTGGACTGGACGAGGACCAAAGTCAGTACAAACAGAAGTGATATATACAAGGATTATGACTCCTATGCGACCTCTCTCTCTCTCTCTCTCTCTCTCTCTCTCTCTCTCTCTCTTTCGTCCCTCTCCTTATCTCTCACCGCTTCACAAGCCAGTATCAACGTCTGTCAACAAAGGCGGGACCCTCCACCCTTCCTCCCAGTTACGGAGCCAAAGTAACTCAAGCGGCGCTCCATCCACCTCCCTCCTCGCTTTACCACAATGTTCCCTGCTCCACTGCAATAGACGACGACGCCTCCACGTGCACCAGCCGACCTCCTGCTTTGTAAAGGGGATTCGCGCTCCCGTGATGATACAGCGTCTCTCACCTAAAGGTGCTGGGTAATCTTGTTTAGGCATTCGGATTCCAATATTGTGGAGCAAGTTGGAGCGGCGTCAGGTGGATGTTAAATCCTGTGGTGCTGGTGGCTCGGTGGAATGTTGGTGGCTTGCTGAAGCCTGGTGACCTGTGGAAGATGGTCAGGGAAGGTGATGTTGGTCGAGTGGTTTAGGGTGAAAGATTTTTCGTTACCCGGTGGGTTGCTGAAATGTTAGCTTCTTTGACACACACGCATTGCCACTAACGCCCTCAATGAATGCATCTACGCTTCACCCTCGACAGATGCATCCAATCTACCCTCATGATGAACCAAAATTTCACTATGCCTCCGACTAAAGCACCTTTACATCACTCTCTGTATCGCTGGTCTTTGATCTGGCCCTTACATCCAAGTCAAAAACCAGTTCCAGAAAAAAAAAAGGAATAAGAAGAAACTGAGTGAAGACGATACGTTCTCTCTTATACAACAGGAATGTGTACAACGGAGATCAAATAACGAGAATCATAAACACGAACGGCAGCAAAAGCGGTAGGAAAATTGCTTTGCAATCATGTTTGTTTAATATGTGTTACGACCCAGTGACCATTCAGCAGCTGATGGCCATCAGATTCAACATTGATACAATGTATACGAAGCAGAATTAGAAAAAAAAAAAAGATAGATCATTAAGCTCTGGGTTGGGCAATAGCGAGGCACTTTTGGCAACGAGGTTCGTAAACAAACTCATTCGCTATTTCGAGATATGTCAGTCGAGCGTCAGAATGGGTAGAGCCAATGTTACTGGCGACAGATTTTCATAGCGAATCACTCGCTCAGTTTACGTACGAGTTGCTGATGATGTGAAGTAAAAGGTTCAATTTTGCAAAAAAAGAAAAAAACAGTGTGACGTAAGACCTGGTGTAACCAATTCATCCAAGTCCTTACAATATTTTCAGTGAACCAGATTAAAATGATCTAAAATCATTCCTACAACTATAAACCTTAACTATGAATAGTTCAATGTACTTCGATGATATTACAGTAGTAGGTAGGTATTCCTTACATCTACATAGTTTCTAGAGAACACATTTGGTCTAATAAAATATAGAGAAATCTAACGACCTTATCCCTGTTGTTTGTTTCTCATGATAGACAGTCATTTGCTAGCATCTTTTTCAATGAGTCTCACCATCACAAATATTGAATTATCTATTTCCACTTTTATGACTGAATCACCTACACTCCCAACAGACACGATTACAGATGTTAATATCTTGTGAGAAGATTCCATATATATATATATATATATATATATATATATATATATATATATATATATATATATTGGGAGGAGTAAGTACATTACTGTGAGCTTTAGCCTCTGGGGCGACTGCCGACCTGCATACTGATACTAACTAGGTAGTTAGCGCCTGCAGGAGGGCAGGTGGGGCTCTGGACAGAGCAAACAAGGGCGGCTTGACCAGCCAGACGTGTAAACAGGAGCTGGTGGATCGGCAATAGTTTGTAAACAAGGGTTGGTGGACCGACCCTGGTGTGTAAACAAGAGCTAGTGGACCAGCAATGGTGTGTAAAAAGGGCCGATGAACCACCACTAGTCTGTGTAAACAAGGGCTGGTGGATCAACCCTGGTGTGTAAACAGAGAGCAAACAGTTATGTGGGTGGGTGGGTGGACAGGGAGATGGAGAACGAAAGTAAGTAGATCAGAGGAGGAAGGAGAGGTTTGGCTGCACAAGGAGCCGGAGGGAGAAAGGGAGCAAGGGAAGGAGAGAGAAAGGGAGTAAGGGAGGGAGGGAGAGAGGGAAGGGAGGACAATGGCGTGTGGTGAATGGGGCGCGACAGTTTATGTTGACAAGAGGCGAGGGGGGAAGGCTGAGGTGCTGGGTCTTGGTCATTATACTTCCCTGGCAACATGTGAGGCAGGAAGGCGATATATGAGGAGCAAGGTACACCTCCTGACAGGTTTGTGCCCACATTAGAGGGAGAGAGAAGCGGACTGGGCAAAGGGAGATGGGAGATTTGAGCGTAAAAATTGAGCCGTGACGAGCGACGTCCACACGCGTCTCCCTACAAACGTCGGACGTTTGTCTCGGACGGTAAACGTTCTTTCGCTCTGGAGACTTGCCTTATATTCTCACGTACCCCCTCAGCCTCGTCACTAAGCCCTCAGCCTCGTCACTAAGCCCTCAGCCTTGGCACTAAGCCCTCAGCCTTAGCACTAAGCCCTCAGCCTCGTCACTAAGCCCTCAGCTTTGGCACTAAGCCCTCAGCCTTGGCACTAAGCCCTCAGCCTTGGCACTAAGCCCTTACCTTTGACACAAAGCTCCCACCCTTGTCACAAGACCCTCATCCTTGATAATGAAGACTCACTCTGTCCCTTACCTGGTCAGGATGTGTGTGTGTATCCCTGCAGAAGGTCAAGCGGACCCCCTCCTCCTCCTCCTCCTCCTCACCAAAGAGACCCTTGCATATCCAAGAAATTTTGGAACGTGTGACGTTCTGTATCTGGGTCAAATCAGAACAACAAAGGTGTCACAACAGAACAATTGTCAAAAACATAACTAAACAACTATCAATAGTTAGCCTTTCCAGCTGTGCTTTAGGTATCAATATATATATATATATATATATATATATATATATATATATATATATATATATATATATATATATATATGGGTGACTCGGAATTAAACCAACAAACCTTGACTATAGACAGAATATGAGAACCTAATGGTATATATCATATCCAGTGAATGCGGACACACGGATGTAATCACATAAGGGCAATTTAGCGATGAACAGTGTGAGAGTTGGTAATGCTACAGGAAGACGTCTGAACACATCAACCCGCGTCTTGGGACTTGCTTACCAACTAATACCTAAATGCACTGACGTAAATGATAGGGAGACAGAAGGCGAACTGACGTCTGGAAGCATACCACCCACACGTCGACAGCTGTTGGGATTCGAACGACGCCACAAAGCGTCGAAACGCGAACGAATATCTTAACTACATTGTGGTTGTTATCTGCCATTTGTGAACTATATAGTAATCACATCGGCGAATATGTATGGAAAAAGTATGTGTGTGTGTGTGTGTGTGTGGTGGGTTCACTATCAAAATCTACGATGGAGAAAACGCACTCAGAAAAACAGCAACATCTAAATCGCAAATCAAAAGCAACTTTCAAACTGATAATTTATGTTAGAAAAAAATGAAATCTCTCTTCTGAAACCAAGCAGCGTGAATATTCGAATTAATTGATAATATGAGTGCCAGATATTAGTACAAACCTAAAAATCTATCTCGAAATTTTTTCACCAATGCAAACTAGACAGGAGGACCTCGTACGGAAAAAAAGAAAATGAGAATATTAAATCAAATGGTAATAGGACGAATTGTCACTTTGTCACAATATTACTGCTGGAGTTATGGAGTTAACTAAGCTGTGAGGTCATAGGTCATGACCTATGACCTCACAGCTTAGTCCTTGCTGCGTTATGACCTGTCGACCCACAGTTCATTGCCAGCTGCGGAATGACCCACGGCTCCAGGACTCAGCGTTGGCTGTAGCATGACAAATTGTATATATGGGGAAAGGGCCCAAGTTTAGATATGTTGCTTGGTTTGACTGATAGCTAATTCTTTGGAGGGAGATATGGCGTTCTCTTTGGCAGAGAGAAGTTGCGGAAGCTGTGGGGGCAAGATATGGTTGTATCCATGGGAGAGAGATATTGTGCGAGGGATCACCTGGAAACAAACTATTCCCTGGGGAGAAAAACAACAACATCTGAGAGCTTGAAAACCAGTGGGGAGGCTAACTGGAGTGGTATGAAGGAGTCTGGGGCGGGACTGAGAAGTGGGTGTCTGTAGGGGTTATGTGGTGGCGGACTGAATGTATGGGGGGAGAGGTATACAATGCCTAGGGAATAAAAGAATATTTACAAAGGAGGAAACGTATGTAAGGTGAGAGCATGGACGAGGAATAGTAATCTGGGTTGAAGGAAGTCTCCCTGTGAGGAGTGTGTCTGACCGCACGAGTGTGTGGGCTGGGGAGAGTGGGAGTGATTAAATGGAAAGCAATCTCTGTACTGTAACAATGATCCACGCGTTGCCTTAGGTCGTATGGTGTGAGGAAGTGGAGGCCTGTGACCCCAGGGAGGCATATGAGGCCCTGAGGAATCTTAATTTAGAAGAAAAAGTCTCCTAAATACGCATGAGAGAATCGTATCGTCATGTGGCAGCTCTCTCTCTCTCTCGTCTGTTCCAACTCGAGGGTCAGATTCGACAGAAGTAGGTTGGCGGCATTTCCATAAGAGAGTCGCCACACACATAACAAGAGGTTCAGAGCCCACAAAATTGGATCTTGGAACCCACCACCACGGTGAGTTGAAACCTCCTCCCTGGATAATGAGATAGGATCGACCGCCAGCATGATTGCTGAAAGAAGTTATGGGAAACGGAAATAAACGAACAGAAATGAACCTTAACGTGGCTACTCTCTCGGCGCTGTTAGGAGGCCAGAGGTATACCAGTGGAGCGAGACGAGGAGGGAAATTAGTTCTGGAAGTGGAGGGAAGAAGAGGTAGTGGATCGACAGGTTGTAGGTGAGCCCAAATTGGGCCGGAAGAGAAGATATACGCCTCCTGGCATCATCATATGAGAGGGATGTATCGAGGAAGGGGTAGATGGCTGTATGAGGTGGGACGCTCTGTGGGATGGTGGAAGCTATGTGTGTTTATATGACCCTGGGACTGTAACCAAGAGATACAGGCAGGGCATTTCATGGTCCCGCTCCTCTAGTAGCGGTATGGCGGTAGGCGGACGAGTGATAGAGAGAGGGAGAGAGAAAGGATGATGGGAGATAAAGGAGGGAATAATGATGGGAAAACAAAGAAGAGGAAAATGATGGTAGATACAGTAGAAAGGGATGAAAGGCAAAGTGGGGGAAAAAATATAGTGAGAAGTAAGAGAGGAGCTGGAAGAAGACAGACAAGGATGAAGATAACAAGAGACAATTCGTAGTTAACTGAGAGGAGGATCCCCGAAAGATAATATGATAGTTCTACGAAGTAACGAAAGAGGAAGAGAAACCATCGCTAAGATAGGAAATGGGAATGATATCATGGGAGATGAAGAAGAAACGATAACCGAAGACAAATGAAACGGTGCTGACGACAGAGAGCGAAACATCTGTCAACAGACAGGAACTAAATAGGAATGGTTAGTAAGTATCTATGACACCCACTCGAGAAAATCTTAAATGGAGATATAACTTGACATGACATGACATGACGGCCCGGCCTTGTCTCCAATACCTTTTCAACATCACTCTGGTCGCTGCACACACACACACACACACACACACACACAGTCTCAGTTGCCAGTGCCATCTATCGATCAAAGTTGCTTTGTACACGTGGGAACCCAGAGTGGCAACTCACGTGTTGGTGCCCCAGAATTAAGTGCTCTTCCAAGCAAATATTAAAGAAGCTTTTAGCTCGATTGCTGTTGTTCCTTGATAGATGGTCACCTGATTTCCTATCCCGCATAAAGAAATGCCAACAGACTGCCAATAATGTCAGGTGTTGGCGTAAGAGACAGTGTCGACGTAAGCAAGTATAGAATGAAAAATTATAAATATACATAATCTGCTGACGTTTGTCAGCCCTTCATCAATCAGTCCACTTCATGATCTCTCATATGGCTTCCCTCCGGCCGTCGCATCGTTCTGGAAAAGCCCCAGGCAAGGGGGTGGATGCGAACAACCTCGTGTATCATAACACGTTAATCTCGGGTCTGGAAATGGAATCAGTTTGAGAGTGAGTCATAAATATCAGTGTCAAGGGAAGACCGACGTCTAGTTAAACATTCGTAGGGAAATTTGATTTATGTATGTGTCCCACGATGATAAAAGGTGTTTTGCCAGAGAGGGTTTTGGATTTTCCTTGTGGTGTTCCTAGTTTCCTCTGATGTGGAGGATATTTGCATACCAAATATTGTCTTAACGAGCGTCAGTTTGTTGAGAGGTGTGTGTCTTCAACGTACGCTTTTTGCTGCCTTTTTTTTTTCCTAGAAATCAGATTAATTTAGATTGTACACACACACACACACACATATACACACACACACATCTATATATGCTTCATGTGATATCATTGTCACTATATGCAGCCCAAAGACGCTTCGTTGTTTTTCACGCTGGAGCAGGGTAAGTTGGGTTTCTTTGGGGTGGGAAAAGACCTTCCTTCATCTTCTATCCGTCCGCTGACGATGATGCATCATCTACGTCGACGTCGACTTCTGCAGGAGAGACAGAGTGTCCTGCTGCTGCAGGATGTGGCTAAGGAACTCGGGGACATTGAGGAAGAAGCATGAAGACCTGGCTCAGTATCCATAAGAACCGGAAGGGCAGCAGCAGTAGGACCTGGAGGAACAGCGGCAGGACCTGAAGGGGTAGTAACAGCAAGACCTGCAATATGACGTCGGAAACCATAAGGGTAAGAGAGCAAAACCCGAGACACTAGAGTCCATCTTCCTCCACTGAAGCCTTGATGGTCACCCAGTATGTCTTCCTTTTATTTCATCCTTATCATCTAATTCCTTTCTCTCTTTCCTTTCCCACTATCTCTCCCCTTCCCTCTCTCTCTCTTTTCTTACATCCCTACTTGGTATCTTATCCCCGCTACCCCTACCTTCTCGTCACCTCCGTACGTTAAAGGCTCCTGCAGGTTATGCTTCACTCTATTAACACAGTCTGCATTTCTACCATAAATTATTGTTTGGTGTATTTTAAAGGGAAACGTGTTTTCAGCAACAACGCCTCACAACATTAAAGCTAATGCTGAAATAATCCTGCACAATCTGAGTGTACAGTAATGCTGTATACCCACTGAATGTACACTTATGATGTACCCACCAATGTACACTAGTGATGTACCCACGGAATACACTCAGTTAATGTACCCAATGAGTGTAAGCTCATGGTGTACCCAGTGACTGTACACAAATGGTGTGCTCACTAAATGTACACAATAATGTAAGAACTGAAGAACTGAATGTACACTGCTGGTGTGAGGATGTACTCACTGAAGGTATACTGAGTAAATAAGTGACTGTTTACCATCATTGTTTACCCAGCATTGCTAGCTTGACCTGTCACAGTTATTTTCGTCCGTGAATGAACTGGATAATCCAATTATATATGTATATCAGCACCAACTAACGTATGCACCCACAAACTTATATATTCACAGTGTACACACACACACACACACACACACACACACACATATATATATATATATATATATATATATATATATATATAT
>JAYMFT010207530.1:0-25441 GCA_038088735.1 Panulirus argus | reverse complement strand
ATATGGATCCTTGAAGAGGAAGCGTTTGGACGGATGGAGACGCGATGTTTGCATTTGGAGGTCACGTTAAGACATTAGACTCGGGATTTGTGCTGATGTTAATATTCTATCACCATGCGAGGTGTCAGCTGATTAGATTAGCATTAACCCAAGACCTAGACTAAGATGAGATTTGCATGAGACGTAGACCTTCGTCAGGATTAATCTTGTGAGTGCGACAGCAAGGTCCTCGAGTACGAGGGTGCTGCCCTAGAGCAACGAAGGTACGATTCAGGAGCACGACGTTACGACGCTTAATTGCGACGGTAAGACCCTTGAGCACGGTCATAAGACCTTCGAGTACGACGTTACGGTATTTGAAGTACGAGGGTGCACCATGTACACCGTGATATGACCCTTGAGTACGACTGTTCGACCCATTAGCACTACAGTGCGACGCGGGAGCACGATGATAAGAGCCTCGAATATAATGGTGTAACCTTTGGACGTACGGTTGACTGGTTTGGAAAGACGGATGACTGCAAGATTGGCTGGCGGAGATGGATGATGGCTGACTGGATGACAGAGGTGAATGATGGCTGACTGGGTGACAGAGATGGATGATAGAAGACTGTGTGGCAGAGATGGATGATTGCAGTCTAGGTGGGAGAGATGGATGATTGCTGCCTGAGTGGCAGTGATGGATGATAGTAGAATGGATGGCAGAGATGGACGACTGCAGACTGGACTGCAGAGATGAATTATACCAGACGAGGAGGATGGCAGCAGACTGGATGGTAGAGATGGATGATTGCAGGTTGGGTGGCAGAGATTGATGATGACAGACATTAGTTTTGATGCCAGATCACAGTTGAAGATTACTTTTCATTGCCTCTCAAAGTCTGGGGAGTTTCTGAATGGAAGACCAGTAAGTGCTTCCAGGGATGGACGATAGAAGACTGGATGGCGGAGGTGGATGGAGGCGGACTGGATAGGGAAAACGTTTGGCATCAGACTGGGCGGCAGAGATTGGTGATGGTAGACTCGGTGGCAGAGACGGATGGTGGCTGCCTGGATGGTAGAGAGCTGCTGTTTTTGTCTGGTTAGTTTGGCAGAACTTGCTAATGGTGACTTTTGCTTTTTTTCAGCTTCCTGTTCCTTTCCTTTCTCCAAACTGCGTCGCTAAACAGACTATGATGTTTAGGAATGTGTATATGTGTATACAGTTTACCTATTCCTACCGTGCAGGGAGGTACATTTCAACTCTTGGGGCCCCCCATCTCTTAAACTTAATCTTTCATGTAATTTGTTAAACAGTTTTTATGCTGTCAGTTCACAGTTTCATGTCAGTTGATTCCATTTATCCTTTACGCTTCCTGTAATACTGATGGTACTATAAAGGTACTTAATAAAAAAATTCAACAGATTTCTTTATTTCATTTTGTGTCCTCTAGTTGTTCTGTATTTTGCATCTTCCCAAGAGCTGTTGTCTATTGATATTATCAGATAGGTTTAGAATCTTAAAAGGTTGTTATCTAATCACCCAAATGCTCTTCTGCCTTCTACAGATCCACACATCCTCTGCCACTCCTGAAGCGGCATTACTCCTCCATAATTTGATGCTGTGTACATGCCACCACCTTCTCGGTCACCAATCTCCCATACAATCTACCAGATTCATTTGCATAAAGAGCAAGTTTATGGGCTCTATAAGACCTTGGCAACTCTAACTCGGCTCTTTTGATTCTGGTACTGTCTTTTCTGCCCTCCAATGGACATCACGGTTACATGATTGTGCTTCCATAAGTCCGGTGACCAAACTTGAGATGCATATTTTAGTTTCAACCGACCACGATGTGAACAGTTTGATGAATGTCTCCTTGTCCATGTAACTGAATCCGTATCTGATATTTGCCATCAGACAGTTCATCTCCTTTACAGTTTTCCTAAGGTGGGACTCTGGCGACAGGCAAGGTTCAGTGTCGGTTCCCACGTCCCTCTTACACACCAGTATTTATTTCCGCCTGGATAATTTTCATATAAAGGTCTTCTTTCACTCTGTCCCATCATCGTTAGAGTGCATTCACTCGGGTTGAATCTCGTTAAACATGTGTCAGACCAACGTTCATGTTTGTTCTCGTGCAAGTTGACACAGTCCTCATCGCTTTCTTCATTAACTTGGCATCAGCCGCAAACATATCCGTGTATGAGCCGAGTCCTCATAGCCGGCCATTCACGTAGATCAAGAAGAGAAATGGTCGCAGGACCGAGCCCTGTGTTGGCCCCTAACCTATTTTGAGAAGGTTGCTGTGGCATACGTCCTTTGTTCTCTTCCACTGAAATAATTTCTTGATCATTGAGGGAATCTCCCCTTTGATTTTGCCTTTATTGTCCCTCTTTATTACCACCCTCCTGTGTGGCACAATGGTAAGCTCTTTCCGGCAGTCGAGAACACACACACTCCACCCTGCCTTATCTTGTCTGAAAGGGATCTTGCTCTTTCATAGAAGTCAAAGGGTTTTGTTACGCATGACGTTTTTCTTTTTCTAAGTCTTTTGCCTCGATAATTTCTCCTTTTTAAGTAATCTTTTGCTTTGTCATTGTATTTTACAGACAGACTCTCATCCGGGAGATTGATCTGTACAACTGTTACGATATTTGCTCTTTTCCACTCATTATGCAATTTAGTTTCCCTCAGCGACATCTTGGACATTCCAAGCGCCCCATCAAGTGTATTATTAGCTCGGGCAAACTTCATTACAATCATTAGCGGTATACTGGATGTAGCTCTTAAGCAGCCGGTGTGTGTCCTTTCCAAGAACTTCAGTGCTTTCCAAGATCTCCTCCGCCATCTCTTTAGCGTCGGGAATCTGGTATCCCTCAGCGGTGTGGAAACACATTTGAACATATTTGGCTCCTCGCGTTTCTTTACATCATCCTGTGCAACTTTTCCCTCCGGATCCCTTGGCCCTGATGAGTTGCTTATCAGCTGACAATTTAAGCCTAATGAATTTGTGGAAAAGTTTTAGATTATCTCCTGCCTTGTCAACAGTGTAGTTCTTTTCGCTATTTCTCTGTTCTTCGTTTTCATTCTGCCATGTTTATTCGTTGCTCTCCTATTCCTTTCAAAAGCCGGCTGACTGAAGTGTCGCCTCTGTCTCCCCCATATTACATCACAAAGTTCTTAACGCTTCTTGATGACGACAATGTTCATTGAACCACACCTCTCTCTTTTCGAGCCTTCTCTCTGTGGAACCAGCAGAAGGTACCCCACATTCCTACTACTTCATTGTAAATTTCACAGAACCTTCCATAACATTGATTTGTATTATGGTTACAGAATTCCAGTTCATGTTCCCAAAGAAACTATTTAGCTTTGTGTAGATTCCACGACTGCATCTCTGAGTCTGGACCCGTTTTCTGTCGGTTTATATACGTTTTCTGTGGGTTTTAAGTGTGTTTCTTTTTGCATGTGTGTGTGTGTGTGTGTGTGTGTGTGTGTGTGTGTGTGCAAGAGAGAGAGAGAGAGAGAGAGTGTGTGTGTGTTTACGTTTTTTTATGGGTGTGTGAGTTTCATTTCTCCCTCTGCCTATCTCAGCTGGGATAGCTTTTGGTGATCGGAGCTGCAGCTTTATTTAGTACTACTTTTATATATATTGGTTTTATTTCATTTGTATGTCCACTGGCTTCTGTATCTTTATTTGTGAACCTTATTGTGCGCTCTCTCTCTCTGGTTTCATCTTTGTTCTGCTGTATTTTAGGGTTTACTCTTTCACCTTTACTCTGCTGCCTTTAGGATTATATAATTTTTTGTTTCAGCTTTGCTCTGCCACCCCAAGGGTTTTATCCTTTTTATTTTTTTCGTGTATTTTTATATGATGTCTTCAGTTTGTTTCATCTTTTTGTTTCACCTTTACTGTTCTGTCCTCGGGGGTTTTATCTTTTTTTGTTTTCCTTTACTGTCCTCTTCAACTTTACTATGCTGTCCTTAAGAGTTTTATCTATTTTTGTTTCAACTTTACTTTCCGATCTTAAGGTTGTAGCTTTCGATTTCAACTAGACAATGCTGACCTTATGGGTCTGTCTTTTTTGGTTTAAACTTTACTATTCTGTCGTCAGGGTTTTATCGTTTTATTACTTTACTCTTCTGTCCTCAGGGTTATAAGTTTTTGCTTTCAACTTTCGTATGTTGACTTTCGGGTCTTATATATTAGTTTAAACTTTACGATGCTGTCCTTAAGGTTTAGTGTGGACATTTCTATCCATAAATACTTACTAAGAATATCATTCGTTTTGTCTTCTTGATTGGATCATCATATGCTTTATTTTGTATCAAAGTTTTTTTTTTTTAATGTTGAAGGCTCCAGTCACGGACAAAAGTCCACATCAAGGCCGGGACTTAATTGAAATATAGAGAGAATCAAGATATGGAAAAAGAAAAGACAAGGGAAAGTATTTACAAATGTTTGCGAAAGTGAAAGACCTGTCTTTTGAAATGTGCCAGTATATATTTGTCAGAAAAAACATGAGAAGGTAGAAAGTTCCAAAGTTTTGACGTGTAGGAAAAGAGGCAGGCATCAAAACGACCAACCCTTGAGCTGCCGATGGTCACACAATAATCATGTGACCAGCAGCTTAGCGATTGTTGCGTGGGACACAAGTAGCCAGCTCTTGGGAGCATAAACCAAAGTTATTCCTATAGAACAGAGAAAGTGAACCAACACTGGGGCGTAGGGCAAAGGGGTCAAGTTTGGAAGTTAGCCTGGGACAGTTTATAAGTCGGACCGCTTTCGACTCAACTCTGTCTAGGAAACAAAGCTAGAACCACCCCAGATGTGAGAGCAGTACTCCATACAAGGATGAATCAGTCCTTTGTATAAACGGAGCACCTGTTCAGAAGAGATCACATCTAAACGGGACTCCTAGTTTCTTTGATACAGAGTTAGCTATTCCCATAATGTGGGGTGTCCAATAAAGAGTGGATGTTACAGTAACACCAAGTATGTTCATCGAGTCGAGGTGGAATTACAGAACCGTCAAGGAGACGAGAGTTGTGAGGAGTTTTCGATACAGGAAAGAGGGGGTCTGTAATTGTGGGCCTCTCCTCCCTATCTCTTGAAATTTCTCTGGCGTCAAACAAATGCAGTTTAGCTTCTAAGGTGATTCCAATCTTGCGTCACCCTCCTAGACACGAAGTACTTCACATCCTTTCAAACTATACAGCTCCTGGTTGACTCGCTCCTCTCTTTAGTCGTTCCGTCGTTGCGTCTCAGAGAGAGACCTGACCAGCCATCGCCATGCAAATGATTCGGGAACGTAGAATACTGTCCTCGAGTCACCCGTGACTCTTCTCTCTTCCACGGTGGGGATATTAACGGTCTCCCTAGTCGTTTTCTGTAGCTCTGCCGTCATAAACGTCACCAGCGGTGTTTTGCCCTCCTCTGGACCTTCTCTATCCGTTCTTTTGGGGGTTCTGTGGGCACGGGTGACCAACACTGACCATGAAGAGTCTGTACACCACGTCCACACCCATGTATATGCTTAAACGTCCTTCTAAGATTCGCCAGCGGACATCGTTCTCCTGATGCGCAGCTCGGCCGGCAGATTGGGCCATTGCATCGACTCCCGGGTTGCCCCATTCACGCGCACTTTACATTCTCTTTGATGCTATTCGAACGGGGGCCCTCTCACTGCCTCCCATCATTACTTTGCACTGACTGCGGTGCGTTCGCGCGTGCGTGCGTGTCATGGCAACACACGGGGTGGTGTTGCCGCCTCGACAGGGTGTTGTTCTCCCGATCTGCTTCATCACTGCAACACCCGGTGACCTGGACGCCGCGTCGTCGTCCCCCCCCCCCGCCCGTCCCTACCCCCAAGGGGGGGTTGTGAGTGGACATCATCACCGAGGTACAGGCGATACTCGCGACCCACCCGCCAGTCTCGGCCGAGGCACAGACGTCATTTCTCAATCAGCCAATCATCGCTTTGAGAAGCTGATGACGTCATGGACGACCGGCCGCTCCTCGGCATGGCTTGATGTGACGTCTGGCCATCAACCCGCCAATCACAGGCCACCAACATTCCCAGCCAAGCGGTACCTAGGCACAAAATTTCCCTCTTTAAGCTTATTGCCTTGTCACATGAAATATATATATTTCCAAGGCAGACTAACATAAAAAAATAAACTACCGAATGATCATGATTTTAGTAATATCGTCGACCGAAGCCGAAAAAATTCCACCAATATTTCGAGAAAAATCTTGAAAACTACCAATACAAATTTCCGTAGCTGGTAACATTTGAAGCGAACACAACTGCTGGCAAATGCTGCCCCCTTTTCCTAGCGCACGACAAGAAATCCTGACTTAACTGCCAAATTACGAGTCGTCACTCGTTCAGTCCTTGATCACACGAGCGTACGACTTCACGACCCTTGGAAGTTCACGGGAAAAACGGATAAATCAAGAGATGATGGTGCTCTGCCCAGGTCGTCTGCTGGAGGAGAGTACTGGAGGCGGCCGCTAGGCAGGTGTGGATATGATGGCTTGCTCCCGCGGTCGTATCTCTTTGGGACGTACAGTCGTGCTGTAGGGTCGTTGCCTCGGGCTCAAGGGTCGTACCATCGCGGCCAAGGTGTTCATTGGTGTAGAGCGTACGTGTGTACAAAGCCTCGAGTGTACAGCGTGAGGCTGGGCCGATCCCCCTAGGAGCAGGTGCGGGAAGGTGACCCAGTGCCAGACTTCGGCCCTCCGGCAGGAAACACAGCAGAACCAGCCAAGCCACACACGGGTCAGTAAGGAAGGAACCCCCAGGGTACAGCAGCGCGTTCTTCGCCCCTAAAGACCTGGGCTCTGTTACTGCCTTCGGGATGCTGATGACCTAGTGGCTATTGGGACGTGTAGCCTGGGACTTGAAGCCTGTGTCATCGACAAGCAACTGTCACAGGTACCTGGTGGGGGGGTGGGGGGAGGTTCCATGTGTCATATGACACAGATACCAAAGGGTTTCCATGGGTCATATGACAGGGACCATGAGGGGTTTGATAGGTCATATGACAGGTACCCGAGTTTCCATGGGTCATATGACATACCTGAGGGGTTAGTCATATGACAGATACCTGAGAGGATTGATGGGTCATATGACACGTACCTGAGAGGCTTGATGGGTCATATGACAGATACCTGAGAGCTTTGATGGGTCATATGACAGGTACCTGAGAGGTCTGACGGGTCATATGACAGATACCTGAGAGCTTTAATGGGTCATATGACAGGTACCTGAGGGTTTCCACGGGTCATATGACAGGTACCTGAGGGTTTCCACGGGACATATGACAGGTACCTGAAGTTTCCCGCGGGTCATATGACACAAGTACCCGAGGGTTTCCACGAGTACCTGATAATCACCTCAGTGTTCCGGGCCACACTTCCACACCGAAAAAACCAAGAAAGACGTTCAAGTTTCAGCCTACGCAACAGTTACGTGCCCCACCTGAGTAGCGTAGACATGCGACCACCTAATGGCGTTATATACGTGCTCGGCGTCGGTAGCGGCAGGAGTTAAGTCCGTCCTTGATGAGTACATTCGCCGCTGTCAATAAACCCGCCTATGTTGCATACCAACACACTCATTAGGTATGGAGAAGGTCCGGCGTGCTGGGGGACCTCGCCTCTCTTGTGCTCTCGGCGCCTCGCCTCCTGAATATGTACCCGTCTCCCCTGGTCGCCAAGGGCTCACCGCTACCCACCCCTACCTTGCCACATCCAGGAGGGGGGTCTAGAGGTGCACGGGCACCACGCCAAGGTCGTCCAGTTAAAAGGGGCAGGAACTCACCCCAGCAGCAGCAGCAGCGGCAACAAACATGGCGCCCGCCCAGCCAATGTCGTCTGCTTAAGACCCGCGTCACGCCGACCCGTTCACCCTTCCTCCGCCTCGAACATTCTGAAAACATCGAGCACATCGGCTCCACACCTCGAGTACAACTACACCTTCCCCAGGAGTGGTCAAGCCGTCGTATCCGACTGTGTAAACAAAACTCCCAAGGCATAACGCCCCTCCTATGAGGAGACACGGGGAAGTCTGATGCCCTGATGTGACGAGACCAGACAGCAGCCAGTGGGGGTGGTGACCAAGCAAGGCATATGTGAAGCCCCAAGAACACGGGTGAACCGTGATGAGGTTGACAACGTTGGACTGGAATCTAAAATACGAGGGTTCGAGTCTAAAGGAGAGGTTGTATATGCTACGCTCTCCCCAGTGTGAGAAATGTGGTCCAAATAACGCAGCGACTCTTTCTCTGTAGCGGGCTGGCAAAAGGTGAGGCAACGAAGAAGAGACACCAGATTAAATAAAAGCCATTTTTGGTTATCATTACCGGGTTCAAACGAAAGCAGACTCCTGGGGGTAGTGTGGATAACGAGTCAGCGTGGAAAGCCGTCGGTGTAAAGGCCGAGATGGCCAGATGGGAGAAAAGAGTCCAGGCGACGGATGCGGCGCACGGTTAACAGGCTATCGTCACCGGGCCCAGCCCTGTCCATCAAGGATTTGGTGACAAACGTGACAGCACCAACACAACTATAAAATGGTATATTTGGATTTATTGAGGTCTGCTTGTGTTACTAATACCTTTCGAACTTTGGGGAAAGAAAAAGGCAAAATGTATGACCTGAACTTGTGAACTCAAATTCAACCCATCATATTTTGTTTAAGAGTTAAAAATTGGTAAAGGTACACCACCGATTTTCCGGCACCATTGGTTCAAAAGCCTTGCCGGTGTTACCGCTTTTGCCGGACCAGCCGTGGTTCACGTAATAATACTTAATCAACACACCTCCAACCCACTAATTATACACCTCTTGGGTCTCTAAAGCACCATGGACTGGTAGAAACTTAAATCAAACACATTAAATGTAAATCAAATAATAAAATGAAGTAAAGGTACCTGTTCATTAGTATAAATGATACAAGTTTATTAATAGTCCTGTGCAAGGTACTGTACCTGCACAGGTAACTATCACTGAAACAGGATTATTAATCAATCTGTCTGCATAGAATTTCAGTATCTTGTCCCTTTGCTTCTTTATATCACAGTTGATGAACCAATACCAAAAATGTCGCAGTTTACGCACCGAAACACCACGGTCCAGTTTTTTTTTTCAACAGTTCCAACTTTCTCTTGCATTGACATGGACTGGTGTTTACGTTTGACACCACCACTGACACTAGCATCTCTCTCAGAAGCCATAGCTAAGATTAAATTTGACAAAAATAAGCTAAGAATATCATAAAATCGATCTATCGCCAGCAAGTGCAGCATAAACAATCCAATTGAGCGCGAGCTACACACAACGCCATCTAGTCCGGCGGCCGCGGGAATTTCAAGTTCCGTCTTGTTATTTTGTCCGGAATAACAGGGATGCCGGACCATCAGTTGCCGGAAAATCGGTGGTGTACCTGTAAAAGGTAATGTTCCTTGCGTTTTAAACGGCACCAACAGTTAAAAGTGTCGATTAACTCGATCAGGATATGCCATCGAAACCTAATGAAACCTAACCTGAACTTAAATGGAACAATAACCGTAATTAAACATTTAGCAAGATACGATGCTGAACACTAAGTACGATACTTATTCCTGAATGTTGATCTCACAAAAGCTATACCAGTTCTGAATTGCTCACAACTAGTGGTGTGTCGTGGGCGGCAATCGTCATAGTGGCAGAACACAACAGTGGGAACACTGAAGGCATGCAGTGGATGTTAAGAAGGGCAATGCACCCGGAGAGTTGATCCAACGCTATGCAACTGGAAATAACTTGGATCACACGTTATCTATTCCACTCCTCTCTTCAGTCAAGCGACTCGATCAATATTATGAAGCGACGTCTACTACTGCAAGTATATATACTTGGCCCAGGAGCATCCTAGAGCCATGTGGCGTGTCGGGGACCTGAGCTCCATCGCTCACCTGTGACAGTCAGAAAAGAACTCGCACGCGTGGGTTCGTGTCCAGAGAAGCTGGGAACCAGAATAATGATGCGAGTTGATTAACATGTTCACGGATTTCCTTATCACGCCTTTACACTATTTTTTCATAGATCAAAAGCGAAATAAACTTAAAGTCTTGTATGGCACTGCAACACTAGCCTGCCTTGAAAACAAACCCTTAAAGAAGAAAAAAAAAACTGCATACGCAAGATGATGCTCACGGAATATAAAAAAACAAAAAGAAAATAGAGTCAAAGCGAGAGCAGCCGTGCGCGAGGGAAGAATTCCTTTAAAAGTCACTAGCGAAGAACAGGTGCTGGCCGCCATAATGAACCATCAGTGTCGCTGACTGGAAGGACAGTGGCTTGCCGCTGGCAACCCGCCAGGTTCTGCTCTGTAACCTCCTGGAACCTGGCATGTCCGGTGGTTCTACTCTGTACCACTGGTAAACAATAACTGAAACGACATAACTCTGTACACCTTCGACTTTCTATGCCCACCACCCCAAAAAAAAGGTTAATTCAAGTGGTCTGCCAGTAACTGATCTATAGGGGGGTTAGATCTGACTTGTGGGTCTACCTTCATGACTGGAGCCAAGTAAGTTAAGCTGTGGGGTTTTACCTTTTAACCAAGTCCAAGCTAGAGTTGGACGGACTGAACGTTTTTTTTTCCATTCTTTCAGGTAAAAAACTGGTTCGGTTGGGAGTTTTATATCTGCCAGACCTCAAGGTAGGATATGTCAAGCTGAGGGTAGTGCCTTTACTACTCTCCAGGAAGGTTCAAAGAAGTGCATCAACTGAACCCAAAACAGCGCTGGTTTAAGCAAGGAACCATCTAAAACCTATGCTAGGATGTGTCGGTTTAATTGTGCTTTATCGAAACTTTACAAGCTAAGTTGTGCTAAGTTGTATGATGGCTAGATTATATGCTAGGATGTGTCGGTTTAATTGTGCTTTATCGAAACTTTACAAGCTAAGTTGGAATGATGGCTAGATTACCTCCTGCTCAAATTCTGAAAAAGTGGTCTAAGGTTTAAATCTATCTTCCAAAGTGTGGATGAGAGTAACAAATCAAATCCTTTGGCCGTCCTGAGAAAGTCACTCATGATACAGAACGTTACTTGCAGCTTTTGATAACACGGCCCTGACAACCATGTTCACTGGGAGTCGGGGTGAACCACCATGGGCGGTGAACATGCAAATATGACAATTCTAAAGAATCAAATGCAATGAAAAAAAAATTTTTTCAATGTTTATTACCTACTTTGCGAGAGGCTGTGGTAGCCAAATTTACATCACCGTCACATTGTCCATAACAACCACGTAAAAAAGCGTAACCAACTGACCAGCTCAACTTTCACTTCATTCGTCACTGGTATATTTTCCATGTGAAAGGTCTGAAATCTTAGACGATGTTAAGCGCGACTTTTTTATCGTATAATCATTCGAGTGGAAAGTAGTCGAACAAGTGTATCATTTAAGTTAACCAACTGGTTACAATTTGTAAAAAAAATATTTCACAAGTGGCTCTGAAAACTCACCTCTCCTGCCCTCTTGGGTATTACGTTTAACCTGAGTCCTGTACGTCTTTTCCCACCACAGCATACTTGTCTACTGTCTCCCAGGACACTGGGTCCATCGGTAAAACGAGCTTCTATGGAAAATCTCAGGCACAGAACAAAAGTAAAGAATGAAAATTCACGTGCCCAACGCAACACGTGGGGGATGGTAGGATCTCTGAGCTACGAGCCTATATTTCTGTAAATGCAAAACAACTATGATTGATTTTTATATGGAGCTATTAGCATGAATTTAATCATATTAAATTAAAGTATTACGAAGAAGTAATGCTGTATATAAAAAACACCCGTCAAACGGACTTCCGAAATAAAAAAGCTAAGATGTCACATATAATTGGCTTCAAACAAAATACTGATATATCACAATAAATAATATTGTAATAAATTGAATTAATATTGCAATAAAATAAATATTTCTTCATTGTATACATTACGTACCTAAAACTAAATGCACATTTAGAATCTGGAATTTGGATGGGTTTCTCGGGACAACCCAGTCGAGATGCAATAAAAGAACTCCCTTAATTTAATTTTCCTTTTTATTTATAGCTTCAATTTCTTCTACCAATTTCCTGATTTTTATTTTTTTTTCCGCGTGATCCTACACTCGCGAGTAGAACCAATGAGCGTCACCTCATTTAAAGCATAAACACGCAACACGTTGCTGACAGTCAAGGTAATTATGATTATGTTAATTTTACTGTTTGTAGTTGACAGTGTAGAAGGTCAAATCACGCATGTATCTAAGTGCGTTTTATGGTTGGCTCGAAGAGAAAATGAAAGTATTTAAGTATACCAAAAAAAGTACCATGTGAGAGATCAGAGGACTCTTCGCTAATCGCCAGCGTTATCGCACTTCGCATTCCTCTTTTATATCCTTTTTTGTGTGCATAGGATCCTCCCATGTCTCATAAACGATGATGGAACCTTATTTTAATCAATAATATATTCTTTAGACGTGTGTCCGGGCTGGAGTGAATGTAACGAAATCAGTTGAGATGTATTTTTGATTATTCAAGCCATTAAAATAAAGTTAGACTCAATGATTTTAGAAAATATGTAATAGAGCTGTAATATAAGCATACCTTTGATTGTATTGAAGTTTGATGTATTTACTTAAAGGAAAATATTCTTTCACAAGTGTAGATCTTAGTTAAGAAAATTTGAACACTTTGGGATCAAGACGAGCATTTTATATTGCTCGGTTGGCTTCTTGAAAAATGCGCAAGAAGTCAGAAAATTGAGACACAAAATGTGCTAGTGTAATGCGGCCTTTAGCATCTGCGTTGCACATAATTTATTGTTTTCATAAGACAGCATAGATCGGTTAAGCGCTGTTTTACAAACACATCAACCACTTTTTTTTCCCACTTCACAGTGTCAGACCGTGTCTTACAAAGCCTTGCACTCCTGCAAGCCATGCAACTCTAAGACATATAAGCGGGAGTATTAATTAAGTGATGATTAGGCATGCGTTAATGTTAGTTTCATGACAATGGTGTCCTTGTCATATATGCTTTGCCCCTTAGAACTTTCCCACTTACCGACGTTGCAGAAACAGTTCTGCATATAGTTCCGAAACTAGTACAGCCATATAACACCATTAAACTTTGTTCCAGTGTGAATTAAGCTACTGTGACTAAATAGACGGCAACAGGCGCTGATATCACGAGGGAAGGAAAGTGTCAGAAGCACCAGGTATTCACTGTACGCGAAAAGACGGGCCAAAGTTGATCCCAAAATGTCACCATACTTTCACATAATGTTATCTTCTTTTTGGCCCAACGTACTTAAGAGCTTCAATCCCAAATATGTACGTGGGTCGAATTCTTTTCCCACGGATCTGTCTCTAGTGGGACGAAGCTCCTAGCCCCAGACAAGCAGTAGGAAGTGTGTGTGTGTGTGTGTGTGTGTGTGAGGGGGGGGTGACGTCACGCAAGAGAAGACGCGCAACAGATAGCAGGGTGGTCGGTCACCGGAACCCAATTGTGGTTTCTTTTCTGCATCCAAGTATGACCAGGGCCAAAAATCTCTTTGTGATCACGACGCAGTATACTAGAATATATATATGCGTAGATTATCATATCTTTTTCCTCTTTCTACATCCCTTATAGAGTGTAATCTTTACCTTCAATATCTATATTTTTCATTGTTGAATTCCACTATGTTCATCTTGCATTTTCTCCTGGTGTTCTTTTGTGCTTATCACTTTACTTACTGTGGTAACATCTGCGAAACGTCTCCGTACTTTTGTTTTTAATTTTATCCACGTCTGATATTTTATTAATATTATGCACTCCCATGGTGTAGAGGTTAGCGTTCCTGACCATGAAGCATTCACGGGCCGCCCAGAGTCGAGCGCATAGGTTTGAATCCTGGTTGCGGGAGTCGGTCCACAGTCAACCCAGCTGTTCATCCATCCCAAGATGTTGGTCGATAAAATGGTTCTCAGCTAACATAAAAATAAATAGTAAAGCTAATGCAGTTGCTCGAAGAACTGATAACGTATCTTCGACATTGTCCCATTCGCTAACACTGTACCTCAATTTTTTCTGTCTGGTAGAATCTTCTGTAAGTCCCGGTTTCTGATTTACCCCTCAAGTTCTGTTCTATACAACTTTTTCCAAGATCTGGCCCGTCAGATGCCCTTGGGAAAGTCGTTCAAGACACTTTCCTTTGCACTTCCCTTCCAGTAGTGTTTCACACGTGTCTTGATGGTATGTGAAGAACTTTTACCGGTACCTTTTGTTAAGCATATTTAATTATTACCTCCCTGGTAGGTGGCTGCCTACCAGAGAGAGAGAGAGGGGGGGGGGCCTTATCTCCTGCTATCTAACAAAGAGAGAGAGAGAGAGTCAAAGGAGGTCTTCATGTAGAAGGAAGGAAGCAGTGTGGTTGGATGGGAGTTAGGAATGAGGGATGGGCTTTCCCGTCAGAGGTGGGGGAGGGAGTGGGGGTTTTAGTGGGGACGGAAGGGGATTGTGAGGAAGACGACCAGACCAGCTGACCGACATCCTGTAGACAAAGCATCGTACTGTATAAGATGGATCCTGGATGGATCATTGAGTGGATGGATTTGTGGTTGGTTGGATGGGCGAGGGAGTTAGTCTGTAGCTAGTTGGATAGACGGATCAAGGGATCAGCCGGTGGATGGATCAGTAACTGGGTGGATCAGTGATTGGGTGTATCAGTAGTCTGATTGAAAATCGCAAGGAATCATTGATTGGGTGGACCTCTGAAGGGATCAGTAGGTGGATGGATCAGTGGGTGGGGGAATCAGAAGGTGAATGGACCAGAAGAGGGGAGGTGGATCAGCACCTTGATGGATCAGTAAGCAAAGGACTGGATGGATCACTGGATGGTTGAGGGTTTGACGGTGCAGCTACTGAAGAGCTTTGTGTTTGACTGGATCAGTGGGTGTAACAGTGGTGAATGGATCAGTGGATAGGTGGTTCAAGGGGTAGATGGATTAGTGAGCTGATGGATCAAGGGATGAATGGATTAAGTGTGTTGAAGGATCAAGGGATAGATGGATTGTTGATGGATCAGTAAGCAGGTGGATTTATGAGTTGTTGGACCATCAGTAGGTAGATGTATTGCTGAGCTGATAGGATCCGAGGTCAGTTGGTGGATCAAGTCTTTTATGGTTGCTTCAGTAAGAGGGTCGATCCGTGGGGTAATGGATCAGTGGGTGGTTTGATCCGCGGGTGGGTGGTTGAGCCACTGGTAGAATGAGCAGGGCAAACTCACCGCCATGGCAGGGGCAGGTGTTGTGGTGTCGACGGTGCTTCTCTCTCTCTCCTGTGGTATGATGTTTTGCGAGCGACGCTCTTACGTGCGCCACAGCGTGCGGCGGCTATCGTCAGCACACACCGACGGTACACACGGCGTGGGGTATCCTGTGATGCGCGAGACGCTCCCTGTGTGCGAGTGTGTGTGTGTCTCTACGGCACACCGTGCGACGCTAAGAACACAGCACTGGTCACGGACGGTGTGTGGCGCGGGCGGCGACCTGCCCTCGACTGGCGGGAGGCGCGGAACCTCCCGCCAACACCGCCCTCACCGTGCCCGCTCCCCCTGGACAGCCCCCACCCGCCACCTTCGACCCTCCCCTCCAGCATCCATATCTCCCCCAGGATCGTGGGCTGCTCTCTTGTAATCTGCTGCCTGTGCCGGAGGGCTCCCATAGACCTGTTCCCCAGCCCGGCGGACCCCAGCACTTCACCCACCTGCCGTGGAGGCTACTAGCCTAGGAGGATTGAGGAGAGGTCGGTCTGTTGTTACCAGGCTGGTGGCAGTAGCACAACAAAGGCTAGCCTCGCCAGTCGTCTGAATGCAGGCAGCTCGGGGAGATTTTCACATGTTAGGGGAGTAATACTATGCCGCGTGCCTTGTTGACCAACCCATGGAGACACCTCCCTGTGGGCTGGGCAAAGCGCTGGAACACCTCCCTCTGAACCCCAAGAGCTCCTGTAGATGAGGCACACCACGCGCCCGCTATATAACGTCTTGAAGCAACCTGGAATCGAAGAGTCGTGTCTTTGTTTGAAGGGAAGTACAAAGGTGGGGGACGGGACGGTTTTTGACAACTCTGTCGTTACGTGGCAACTGTCCTGCAAACATACCTTACATAATGAACATAGATTATACTTCCCGACTCTGTCGAGAATGTATAGGGGAAGGATTTATTTTAACGATTCATCCGTAGGTACTCGTTATCAGCAATATAAGGATACTGCTCTTATAACTGGAGAGGGTCGTCTTCCACCTGTCTCTTAGCCAGAGTGGAATCAGGTGCTTCCCGCCTTAATAACAATACCGCAGTTATCACTCTTCAGCCTCTTTCCGTACGCCTTGATGGTCCTTTCCCTCTCTCTTCTGCAGGTATCATTTCGGTCGCCGATCCCGTGAGGTGTCTGCGTGTGCCCCATACCCACAGCGGGCTTTCTCTTTCCCATAGTTTTTGTGTTGTGACCAAACATACGTGGATTAACCGGTATGATGGTCCCGTCTTTCCTCTCGCAACGAAGCTATGGAATTATCTCCCACCTTTCGTTTTTGCGTAACCTTTGCACCTCTAAGAGTCGTGTTTACAGATGCACATAAGCTCAGATTAATCCAAATTATCTTTAGTTTCCATACTTACGTCCCCTGTTTCTCATGATCCCCTCCAAACACTGTCATGCATGCAAATGAACTGTCTATAAGAGGATTTTGAAGCATTTTCCATACATATCATTCTGTGATTTTTCTTTTTTACAGTGGCTGGCATAACACGGGCAATAGAATCGATCAAGAAGGAATACGTAGGGGACGCGTCACAAGCTCTTCAGATGGTACTTGACTTTTCAAGTGGAAAACATAATAGGAAAAGGAAGGCGAAAGAAGGTAGGTAATTCCACACTCTCATTTTACGCAAAAAAAAAAGAAAAAAGAAAGAGGCGTCATAACAGCCAATCCTCGTGTTGTTAGTCTATACACAGAAACTATGGGAAACAGCAGCCACCCCCGTGTCGCGGAACCAGGTCTTAGGGGAGAGGTGACACGCGCAGACAGCTCACGTAAACAGTAACCGACGTAATACCTAGAGAACAGAAAGAGGGAAGCCACACCGCGGTGGACATGACGTGATGGTTCAAAATAGGCGATAGTAGCAGTGATACGATGGAAGGATTCTGATCCCACTTTAGCTAAAAGAGTGGCGATGGAAAGGAATCCCACATACGCCAGCACCACATTGGAGGGTTGTCGTTTGTGGCATATAGTGATAACGAATTCTATATGTGGGCTCGCTCTTGATGGGTTGCCATTCGTAATTCCTGGAAAAAATATCCTCATGGGTTGGCATATGTAACCCAAAGGAAATGTTCCCCCGTTTGACCCAAGATTAATGCACCTCTGATGAGAGGCTCCCAGGGAAATGTGGGTTTGGAGGATTTCCATACGTGGCACGGGAGAATCAAGAGAACAAATATGTTTATGATCCTTTAGTAAACGTTCCCATGGCTAATAGTTAACTACGGGTCAGATGTTTGAATGATTTTACCCCATTACTGCCATGACTATTTTACAACCATGAAGGTCACGTGAAATCCCACGCATAATTAAAATGATAATGAACATCATATTCCAGCGTAGTCTTGCTGTTAATTCATGTTCATTTGTAATACTGATTTATGAGATCAGTCTTTTAAAAAATGTTTTTCTTATGTGAGGTGTGCAGCCATGTATGTGTGGTCATGCAAGAACGCCCAAAAGGTGTCATTTATTTTGAACTAAAATTTAGATTTTGTTATACATTGTACAACATGACAATTGCCTTAATAAAGATTGGGTGATTAGGTGTCTGTATTCCTACCTTCGCATTGTACTGATCCCTAGTTATATATCAGGACTGAGGGATGACCAAGTTTGAGTTCCTCAGCATACTAAAACCCACAGCTAAGTATATATGGTGTATCTTTGCCCTACGAGATGTTCTTAAAGGCAAAAAGTCTTCCCCACGGTCATAGTCAACAGGCAAGAGCCTTGATGCCTTTTGCAACCACGCTCTCCCCCCTAGTCGCAAAGCATGCAATCATAACTCACAATCCTGGTGACGCAAGTGGATCGTCACTTCACAGCCCCATCGTACACGCAATCGTGATTCACACCGCACAAATATAAGGTGCAATGGACCTTTGAGGCCGTGCATTGCTGCCTTGGATGTACTACGTTGATCGGCTACGGACATGAAGCGTGATTACCTCCGCCTGTGAACGTCTTGAGCTATGCGACTTTAGCCAGGCCTCGTCCCTCCTGCAGCAGGAGAACCACCGTGTGTCTTCGGCAGCGCCTTTTATCTCCTGCAGTAGTAGGATCAAAAGAACTTGGTAACTCCTCATCTCTTGTAGCACAGCCACGGGACCTTGGCAGTGCTTTCTCCTTTCTGCAATAAACTACAGGACCTCGACAGCGCCTTCTCCTTCCTGCAGGAAAACGATCAGTACCAGGCAACGCCTCTTCCCTCCTGTAGCACTACCAGAGAGTTTTGGAAACGCCTTCTCTCTCCTACAGCAGCACCATGGGACACTTACTTCACTTCTCTTCGTTTTCCGTCTCCTCTCTCGGTCATCACGTTCCAAGACAAGATTAGACACCCCAAAACACTTACTTTATATCAGTACAGAAGGGGTAAGATTATTTCATATATCATTTGGGCATTTACATTTCAGTACATAAGTAGTGGTCAGCGTTGCCGCCTATGAATCACGTGGTGGCAGTCGGCTCACAGCCAACCCGGGTAGCCGTTGGTCGTCCTATTAGAGCTGGTGGATAAATGGGTAGCTGGCTCAGGCTAGGGGTAAATAAGTAAGCAGCGAATCCGAAATTATCATTATTAGTGGCATGAAATTACTTACGCCAAATTCGTTACGGAAAATAAATGTTCGTGTCTACTCTGTGGTACTTGTTTTAATTTTTGGCAGGTATGGCATAATTCTGAGACGTATTGACTGCTGTAAATCAGTGTTATTCATAAAACAGTAAGGTTATCAGCTAATCCTTGCAATGAATTCTAATAAGATTTTTATCTAGTCATCAGTATCCCCGCTGGAGAAGCAGGCATCATACTGCAATCATATTGTCCATGTATCTATCATGATCTTGTGAACCAGGGAAAGGATTAGGAGCATTGGTCAGACAAATGTTCTCACAATCAGCTAACATTATGATTCACCCCTGAGATGGCTACCTACAAGGTCAAGGTCAAAGGGTCATGGTATTTGTCGTGTCCGTCTACTTGTGCCATTTCGTGATAAGTGATACATGTACATTAAAACAATGTAAAAGAAAGTCCTACTCCTAAATTAGCACCTATTGTCACCTGTAATATTAGATATATGAAGTTGGTGTATATTCGAGAGTATATGCTGGTGATAAGCAGAGTTCAGAGAGTTCAGCTGTTATATAATTGTCCACCATCATGACTGATAGAAAATCAAAAGTAATGTGCTTATTGCGGCTTTTTCTTCATAATTTTTTTCCCAAATCGCCCGCAAATGGCACAAAGGTACTTATCGTCATTATTTTTATGCAAACTTATGATCAAAAGTGTGTCGTCTGCTCTATAAGCAACTTAAATATGACATTACTTAGTATTTTATAGGATTTTAAAACAAAAGATAACAAGAAAGAGAAGTTTTAATAGCATCGGGACCCCAAGTTTCGTACCAAGATCCTAAAGTTCAATATTAAAGACATTCCAGCACTCTTGGCCCTACGACAGGATCTGTTATGGTTAACACGATTTTGAAGGCGAAGGGGAGAGCATGGCACCCGTGGTATGTCTTATTAGATTAATTCGTCCCGGAACCCGTGCCATACCGAGAGTGTGTGCGAGAATAGTGCTGCAAGCAGAGGAGGCAAGGCTGTTGGATCGGCGGTGTGCTGCATGTTGCAGACGAGGTCAGTGTTCCGAGTGTAGGCAAAGGCATTTACATTCGCTTGCCGACCTAAACCCAGCTCGGCCTAAGGATATGGTTCTAGACCTTCTGAATTGCAGAGATTTTTATGTATTACGAGGACCAATGGACTGTAAAAGATGGCAGATTGGCTCAGTTTAAATGACATTGAGGATTATGCATATATATATGCAAAGTTGACCAAACTGCGCCGGAGGGAAGAGTGGTTTCAGTTTAGGTGCACCAGAGATACAGATTTAGGAAAACAAAACAAGAATGGGATTTAAGCCTGGGATCTTGATTTACAGCATTAATTTTATTCAGTTGATTGTAAATGAATAGGGACAGAGGGAAAGTGTGGGCTTTGATGAAGAATGTGATATATGTCATACTAAAGTTTACATTTATGAAACAAGCCAAGATGTAGGGAGAGGTATTAAATAATCTTAAAGAATGGTTCCATGGTTATATAAAATATTAATGCTCTTATTGTGTTTCGTAGATTTGACAAGAGGATGGATGATACGCAGTCAGTCTACTAAAGCACACACTCAGCACCCCCAGTCACAGCCAAAAAGTCGCACCAGTAAGAAAACTACTGTAGATATTATTCACGGTGAGCCAAGTGTTTCGATGATTCTTGGAAAATTTTTTTTAAAAGATGAAGTCTTGGGGTCTTGTTTGATATATTGCTGGGAACATAATCTTGTGCTGTAAAATGCTACTGGATGCCGAAGCCTTTGCTGCTTGTGGTCAGTGAGGGACCCAGTTCTATGGGTACCATTTAGATTTTACATTATAAGTCTATCTTGTAAACTGTACGAGGAAATTTGCTCTGGTCCCAAAATCAGTTTTTCTTTTTACCAGATAACTCGTGCCTTTTAATAACTACTTTGGTTGTCACTTATATGTACTGTATTGTAACACTCATAAGTTCAGATTTTTGTGGTTGTTGACCATTTATGTGCTATAATTGTCTTTTAATTGGTTTTGATAAGGCTCTACTCTGATTTTTCTTTCTCGCCAGTTGCTGAAGAGATAGTATGTGAAGATAGAGCCACAATTACCCGTGTCAGTCAGCGTTCCTTCAATCATACTTTGGGAGGTATCCCAAGAGCAACATCAGTAACAGCATCAACTTCCAAAGTGTCTCATTCAGTGGAAAAAAGCCTTCCTGCACAGAATTTATTTGAAGACGAGGAAACTTTCAATGAAAAATTTAAGGATTTGATAAGTTCACGTGTTGAGAACAGCTGGATTTATTATCCAGATATGAGTGAAGAAGTAAGATGGAACAAAGGCATGAGTCATACGTATGATTCTACTTTTTTCTTGAGCGATATCATTAGTGATGGCGTAGAAACATGTGAAGTTAAGTTTAATGATGTAAATTATGCCCAGGACATATGCAGTATTGATAAACTTGTTGAAAAAAGTGAAACGTTAGAAAATCCTGACTGTGATGTTTTGCCTTTATCATCTCCACTCTCTGGCTTTGCTAATGTAAGGACAGTTCCCCAGCCAGAAAACACTGAATCTGTTGGTGTTAACAAGAAACTGCCAAAGAAAGGAATAGCAGGTATGAGCCAAAAAGATAAGAAAGTCACGTCCACTAAAAAGAAGACGAAAACTGTTACCACAAAGCAGAAGGGAAAGACTGCTGCCAAAAGAGTAAAAGACACTGATATGAATTCCAGTAAAGCAAAAGTTAGACAGCTTGCATCAAAATCAAAGTCTAAGCAGACTTTAGGGAAACTGTCTGGTGGTGATCATCAAGAAGGGGCTGAGCTCCTGTCTCATGAACTTGACATGGAGGAAATTTATGCTCAGAGTGTGGATGATGTTAGTGTTAAGTCTCCTGTAACAGCAACAGAAAAAGTTTCGAAGGGAAGTAAGAAGCAGAAGAAACTAAGGGTCGAGGAAAAATACAAGAAATATCTGAAAGAAATCAGGAGAAGAGGTCGAGAATCAAGCTTTAATCAGACACTTGCTGCTTATGTTTGTGTGTGTGTAAGTACCTCTAGTTTGTATGAATATGTGTGTAATTAACTGTTTGTACTGTATGGGTAATGAGATTTACACTTTTAGGGCCCCATCTCTTGAACAGTCTTTACCATCATACAGCTACGAAGAAATGTCTATATTATCTCTATTACCCATGGCTTCAGTTAATTTATTCCATTTATCTCATAATGTATGTTTTAATACAATGTTTCTTAAACAAAGGCTATAAATTGTAAGGGAATGTATTGTGGAAATCAGAGCATGGTAACTAAGTGAACCTGTGTGTCATTGTTTCCTTACTTTTCCTTTCTGATTTATTTATTTGAGGTATATGGGTATTGGTTTTCCTATGCATGTCTTCTGCATTGTTACCTAAGGATAGACCTTAGGTAATGAATTTTAGTGCAGTCTGATATATGTTTTGTAATTTGATCTGTATAATGATGTGATCCTCCATTTTACTGTGTCTGATTTTCTTCATTATTTCTTCCTCAGGTAAACTTGGGTATGCTTAATCGAGCCACTCACACTCTCCTGTATTATCGTCAGCGTGCTAGACATATCACTAATACCAGTTTTAGCCAACAGATCAGCACTATACAGCCATATAATATTGTACTTCTGGGTCATGCAGAAAAGGTAAGATATTTGATTTAGATTTGGGAACATTTGTATATGTCACACTCTGAGTCTTGAGGAAGGTAAGCCACTTTAGCATAATTTTAAGTCTGTAACGAAAATATTTTATTTACTTCATACCTTAGGAATATGGAAACAGATGGAGAGGACCTGGATGGATTGGAGTGCTTTCAGTGCATGCCTCGGAGACGATAAGGTTTAGGAGCTGAAGTGAGTGAACAGGGATGAGTAGGGGATAAGGACCTGGGCACATTAAAGAGCATGTAGAAGGAAAGGTCAGTGTCTAACACGGCAAAGATGATTTGTTTTATGGTATAGCAGTCCTGACAGTGTTCTTTGGATGTATATCTTGGTCCATGAGTGCAAAAAAAGAGTAAGAGGGTAAGAAACTACTTTTTCAGAGAGAGTATAGACTTATAAAGAAGACCAGTCGGGGTGTGCTGGATTATTACGGACTTGTAGAGTTGATGAATGAAGAGTGACTGACAGAGGGTATAAGTGTGCTGAAAGCATGGAGCATGGGTGAGGGAGAGACTAAAGTGAAGGAAGGATGGAGTAAAGAAGGCTTTAGGGTATCAGGGCCTAAATATATAGAAGGATGAGAGGCATAACAGTATATTGGACAGAAAAACTGGAGTGATATATGGTGGTGGTTATGTGGTATTTGTCTTTAATTTTTATATCATCAGGTGTTCTCATTGTAACATAACATACACTCACAATGCCACACACCTTAGCATTCTCTAATAATGCGTTCTTAATCTGCCTCCACATCACCTGACCCTTCTCTTCTACTGTTTTGGATTCTCTCAGTTTTTCATTTAACGTTTTTAGGAATTTAAGTTTTACACAAGTATTTTTTAACTTCTCCACTTAATCTCTTTTTTTTTTTTTTTTTTTTTTTTTTTTTTTTTTTTTTTTTTTTTTTTTTTACTAATCTATGTTTTATGTGCAGGTCTGCCTTAGAGAGTTGAAGAGCCCAGCCCTTTTTGTGAGCCTGTAAAATTAGGACCCCTTTTTTTTTGCAAATGTTCCCCCACAAAAGTGCATGATACTTTGAATGAAAGTGGCATGCATGCAGCCATTTTTTCAATAAGAGGTACAGGTTTGTATACGTGAATGGAATTAATGAGAAATGTATGGGAATGAAATTTGTAGACAGTTTTAGAAAAAGAAAGTTATTCAGGTAAGCTGTAGACAAGGCTGAGAGGTAGAGGGACCTTTGAGTGGGCTGGAATAAAGGGTGTGAAATCAGGCTTGCAAGATGATACAGTTAATCATAGAAGGAAGGAATAGTGGTTTAAAAGTTGTTTTATTGCAGTTCTTTTAGTGCATATGCATAATGCAGAGGTAGAGGAGGAAGAGACTAAGAGTACCTTTTGGGGAGAGAGTAAAAGAGCATTAGGGGATGTAGATATGGGGAGAAACTGTGTGATTAGTGACTTGAATGGATGGGTGGGGGATAGAGTGATGAAGGCAGTGATACTTAGGTATGGGGTCCTGTTTGCAAATGACAATGGTGAAAGAATATGTAGATTTTATTCATCAACTGGCATGATTGTTGTTAATGCATACTTGGAACATAAAAGTATTCTTAAATGCACATGATGAATATTTCAGATAAACTAATGGGGCAGATGCATTGGAAGCAATTTTTTTTTATGGAGATGGCATTAATAGAGATATTCTCACTTGATGAATCATCTTGTTTTGTAATATGAAGAAGTGAGAAGTACATCTGTAAGGATGGAATTCCATTTTCAGTTTAGCACACCGTGCCTGTGTTGAGAATGGTTATGAGTGCCCTTTAGATTCTGTATTTACCTCATCCACTTCATTGAACAGGTAATTGAGGAATGATGATGGTTAAATAGATAAACATTTGCATTCCATATGATCTAAGAAACATCCTTTCATCCTTTGAAATATTTTGTACATTTGAAATCCTGACTTATATGGTTAAGTTTTGTTGCTCAATGTTGAACCAGAAGTGAATTTCTTAGTCAAAGCAATTTTTTTTGCAGGGGAACTTCAGAAAAATAGAAGAGCTTTTAAAGTGCCTTAAAGAGGATAATATTACACCAGATGAAACTACATATGCAGCAATGCTTCACTGTTTAGGGCGGCAGCAGGAGTCCTCAGCCAACAGTAAAAATATTCAAGGATGTTTAGATAATCTGCAGAAAGATGTAAGTTATTATATCGAGATAGTAAGGCATAGTATTTCATTACTTTGGAAGCAGGAATTTATAAGGAAATGGAAATACAACAAATTAGGAATCATGTATAATCCTAGTACATCAGTCTTGTGTAGCTGCTTCTTGATGATACTCTCCAGAATTTGTCATCAGCAGTTCATGTTCTATAGCTGGGTGATTATGCATTAGACATGGTAATTTATTCGTGCTTGAGAAAAAATTATCTTGTTTTACAGTATGATGTTAATACAAGTTATATTTATTTATTTACTATACTTGATCATTGTTTCCCGCATCAGCGAGGTAGCGCCAGGAAACAGACAAAGAAAGACCCATCCCCTCACATACACACTTATATACATACATGCACACATATGCACAGTACATATATATACATATCAACATACACATACTCATGTACATATTTACACTTGCTTGCCCCCATCCACTCCTGATACCACCCCGCCCCATGGGAAATAGCATCGCCACCCCCCGTGCCGGCGAGGTAGTGCCAGGAGACAGATGAAATGGCCACATTCTTTCACACTCAGTCTCTAGCTGTCATGTGTAATGCACTGAAACCACAGCTCCCTTTCCACATCCAGGCCCCACAGACC
>JAYMFT010207519.1:0-11564 GCA_038088735.1 Panulirus argus | reverse complement strand
GTGAGGAGCTTTCGATAGAGAGATAGGAAGAAATTGGGTCTTGGAGGCATTAAACTTAACTAGATTTTGTGTACCCCCCTGAGATATCCTGTCCAAGTCTGAGTTTATTGTGGAAGCTGTTACCTTGTTCTTTCCTGTAATGTAGCATAGTTTGTAAGTTCTAGGGTCCCCACTATAACAAACAAATTTCACTTCTTTAACCCTGTAATCACTGTACAAATGAAATAGGCATTTTTCCACAGATCAACAAAGGTAGCAGACTTTGAATTATTCAGAAAATATTATAAACATATAAAGTGATGCTGTGTCAGATGATAAAGAAAATAACAGAAAGGAACTTAACCTTTTCAGGTCCTTTAGAGATATTTGAACGTGGTTCACATGCTGCCATCACGAGTGCTGTGATAAGTTGGCGACTGAAAATAATTTGTTACCACACATGATCTGTTAAGTATTATTGAACTGTGAAAAGAGTCATAGATCAAAAAAAGAAAAAAAGACAAGTGAAGTTTTTCTGGCTGTTGTAGATTTTGATGTTCACTCATTTACCAACATACTCAGCTGTGTGATAAAGCGGTAACTGACACTAACTGGATAAGAGGCAACTCTGCTTTACAAAGATGGAAAATTTTTCTGTGGACTAATTGGAGTTCCAGGTGACACGGTATTTATACATGGTACGTCTTTAGAAAATAGTGGCCTCTTCATATGTAGGTAGAAAACTGTGAATAGATATACTGTATATACATTCATTACTTCCCACGGAAATGTCGTTGCAAGTTGACAGTGATTATTTAGTTAACTTACTTCATCTACACTTTTAAACACACACTGTATGCCTTTTTTGTACTTTTTGATTCTTTGGGGGTTAATAGAAATGGCAAGTATTCATTTTCCAGTATTTAGCAGTAGAGGCATGCATGGGATAGAGCAAATCAGAGCATTGTGGTATACAGGGAGCAACATGTTGTCAGTGAGCTGAACCAGGGCATATGAAATTGTCAATGGAATCCATGGAAAGGTCTATGAGGCATGGCTATGGATAGGGTACTCTGTTTTTGGTGTTTTATACACAACAGTTAGAGAATAGATGTGAGCAAATGATGCCATTCTTCGTCTGATCCTGGTACTATCTTGGTATGTGGGAAAACAAGAGCTATTTTGAAAAAATTTAGTAGAGCAACAAGTTACATGTTTGTTTTTCATGTTTTACATAGTCACTTTCTTTAACCATGTACTGAAGGTTTTTTGTTAAAATCCTCTTCCATCATCTTCAGCATGACTCACATACATAATGCAAATACCAGGAGGCCTTCAGCTATTACACCTCAGGTTTGAGGTTTTGGACTTTAAATACTCTAGAATTAGGTTACATTGAATTGCCTTAAAACATTGTACTTTGACTTTACAGATTTTTAAAAAAGTGAAGATTTTTATGTGTGGATGTGGATGGGATGAGAAAAAGGGATAGATGCTTAGCATGTTTTTGGAGAGGAATGTACTTGTTCTAGGTTTGAGTGAAACTGAACCTTAAGGGGAAAGGGGAAGAATGGTTTAAGGATGTCACAAGGGTAATGCCAGGGGTTAGTGTGAGGGTGAGAGCTAAGAAGGGGATAACACTTTTGCTGAAGGAGTTTTGAGGATGTGTGAAAGAGTGTAAGGAAGTGGGCCCTTAAACTGATGTGGGTAAAAATGAAAGTGAATTATGAAAGGTGGGCAATTGTTAGTGCTTATGTACCTAGTAACAAGAGGAATGAAGAGAGGTGGGTGTTTTGGAGGGAGGTGAGTGAGTTTGTCAGTATTTTTGATGTGAGGGATTAAGTATTAATGATTGGTGGTTTGAATGCAAGATTGGGTGATACGGCAATTAAGGATATGATTGGCAGGTATGGGATACCCAGTGTAAATTAAACTGGTGAGCAGTATATAGAGTTATGCACTGAGAAAGGGCTGGTGATTGGGAATACCTGGTTTAAAAAGGGGGACATAATTAAGTATATGTGGATGAGTAGGGCATATAGTAAGTTGGCATTATTAGATTATGTACTAATTAAGTAGGCACACAATAGAAAGACTTGGGAATGCAAGTGCTGAGAGAGGTAGCTGGTGGGGTGTCTGATCAACACTGGGTGGAGTCCAGGGTGAAAGTTTGTAGAGTCATTAGTAAAAGAGGAAAGGATATGGGATGGAAGAGGGTGGTGAAAGTGAGTGAGCTTGGAAAAGGTCACTTTTGTGAAGAGATGGCAGAGTAAATTGAGTGAAGAATGGTAAGAGGTGAAAGTACACAAAAACTTGGGGATTAGGTGAAGAATGGGAGCTATTTAAGGAAGCAGTACTTAACCCCCAGGCCACAATGAGCTTAAAACAACATCTTATAACCATTCACTGATTCACAGATCTCGCTGATGTGTCATGCATCCTTTATGAGGTGGAAATACTACCGTGCATGTTCTGGATAAGGAAGGAAGACTTTTTAATTGACTCCCAAGCACTATGATAATGTGTATATATCTTAACCATCCAGTGTACTAGTGATATCTGATATAAACTGTTTACTACTATATCTGAGAATTGAACCCTGGACTATCTGTGTGGCAGCCAGATAGCCTAAGTCCCAGGCCACAATGAGCTTAAAACAGCATCTCCAATGTAACCACTTTCATGGTTACCTGGCTGCTACACAAATGGTTTGGGCTTTGATTTTTGGTTGTTGTGGTAAATAGTTTACATCTGATATCATGTGTACTTTACATGGTTAAGATATGTACACATTAACGTAATGCCTTAGGATTCAATTAAAAGGCCTTACTTCCTTGTTCAGAGAGTGTGTGGCAATATTTCCAAGTTGTAAAGGATGTGTGATGCATCAGCGAGATCTGAGAATAGCGAATAGGTGCTGTTTTAAGCTCATCGTGGCCTGGGGGTTAGGTTAATTGGCTGCTGCACGGATGGTCTGGGGTTTGATTCTTGGATGTAGTGGTAAATAGTTTGCATCAGATGTGTAGTGTACATTACACAGTTCAGATATATATAGATAGGTATATGTATATTTCGTATTTCAGGTATATCACTGTCTGTTGTAGATCAGAAACTGAGGCTAGTACATTGAAAGATGAAGTGAAGAACTTTCAAGTTGATGGAGAGTCAGTCATTATTTCAGAAGTGAACAGAGCTGTGCAGGCAACTAAAAAGGATCTTCACCCGTAAGTGTGCTTGTACCCAATTATTGCAGTCCTATTACTTTTTTTTGGTTAAGAGAAATGCATGTCTAAATGATTTTTCTTAGGAGCCAGGTTGCCCTGCAGGCTTTGAGAGAATCTCAAAGATCCATAAGGGTTACAAATCTCTAACCCCCTTTTCTAGTGGTGAAGAAATTGCCCCTCACCCCATACTAACAACTTATTCAACAGTTGTGGCCTCTAGCTTGGTCAGGTTCTATTGTTAATCAGTTCCTTCCACCTGATGATGATATCACCATCCCACTACTCAGGCTTCCTCATAATTCTCTGGATCCTTGGACACTACAGACACCCCTACTATAGTTAAATATCCTTTTCTGATTTGCTTAGGATGTAGTATATGCATTGAAATATTACTGTTTTTTCTAATGCAGTATAGTCATATGAAATTATTACGTTTTAGAATTGTTTCCCCTTTTTATTGTAAAGGGTGACATTTCTAACCCCACATTCCACTTCTGCTTCTGTTTTGAGCCTGGTTAGGTTGTTTTTATTCCATGGGAGGTTTGTAGTGTATAGGCCCCCTGTAAGGGGATAAATAGAGATAAGGACTAGAATGGTGTCATCCCAGAGTTATGACACTAAAACAAGACCCATTGTTTTACCAGTCAAGATTGAACATCAGTCTGTTAAGCCTAAACTGGTTTGGTCTTGCTTGATTGACCTTAACTAGCAGTTTAGTAGACAGGAGGTTGCTGTAGCTTTATCCTGAGGTGAAGGGGGTTTTCTTTTCCATAGGACATTTTTCTTACAGGATTAGGAGCAACTGGGAGTGTCTTGTGGACAAAGATCATCCCCCAGGTTACCTTGGATGGTTTGGAATCATTTGACCCCCTAATCTGGAAGTGTCACTCCTCGACCATTGCTTCATCATGTAGCAACAGGGCAACCAGGGCCATTTTTAGAGCTGGAACAGTATAACCTTTAGCAGGGCCAAGATATTCTCATAAAGAAGAATCTATACAGAGGAATTTAATTTCTGTGGCACCTTTAGTTGATTTTTGTACCTTTCCTGGATTGTTTGTGTCTATTGAGATTGTCTTGTTTTCTCCAATAGTGACAAGGATTTTTGAGATGGGAGCTGAGTCCAAAGTGTAGAGAAATATCTCACATAGCCCTTTTGAGCATTAGTTCACCTCTGGAGTATTCTATCCCTTCTAGGATTTTTCACTTTTTACTTGAGCTTTTATGCATCAGACAGCCCAGGTCACACAGCTTGAAGTTCTGGTGCACAGTTAAGATCTTGTTAAACAAGATTCCCTCATTCCCTTTGTCATTGATGGGGGACACAAGAGATGAATGTAAGTCATTTTTGTTTCTGAAAGTCCATATGCCCCAGATAGTATACTGATGATATTCTGGTTGAGCTTTTTGGTGATGATAAACCAGTCCAAGCAATATCAAGGGCCTCCCAAAGCAGGATTCTACCACAGTGCCACAAGCTTACAGTGTATATGATAATGCATGACGGGATCTAGTCCCTTATAGAAGCATAGGACAAGATCACTTCATATCACTGAATCATCATTAAGGAATATGGAGATAAACTGGTGTTCCTGTTGTACTGTGCCCCAACATACATACTGATGTTATGAAAAACTACATGATAAGGGTTTATCATGAATTCTTTAGTTACTCCCAGCTTGGATTCCATGGTTATGTATGTCATGTCTTGCAGATACATGAGGAGGAACTCTCCTCTTCAATATTCTTTTTTAGAGCCTTTGGCTTCTTTTTTTTTTTTTGGACATAATCTGGGGATTTGGTTGTCTAAGAAGCTCCAGTCCTTGTCTCTCTTTACTGGAGACAAAAGGAAAAAAAGTTGCTATTTTGATATTAAGATTTTGAAAGTTTCTGGAAAACACACTTTGGATCAAGGAGCCTACATGGTAGGAAATTGCATGCATAGATTGGTATTCTTAGCACCCTGCTACGTACAGTAAAATTGATGTCCATAACACCATATTTTGAATTTATTTTCCTATTGAGAATTCTCAGTCTGCTTTGGACTTTCTTTAGAATGATCCATTTAGAGAAAAGTTGTACTTGCCCTTTAGACTGCTCTAAGATTTGCCACTGTTGCCTGAGTTGGATGAGGAATGGAAACATAGGCTAATTGATGTTTGAAGTCTCATCCTTTTAGATATTGTTCAAGAGCTTGCTGAAAGTGTCTAATGACGTATGTAATCTTTGCACTTCTCTTTTGTATATGAATGGACATTGTGTCAAGTAGATCTTGTTGGAAGAGTAATGAACCTAACAATCAAACGGTTATCTTTCCACCCAGAGATACCGTTGCATTCTCTGGGGACAGGACAAGAATGGAATTGTCGTGCTGTCTTCTCTCCTTAAGAGAGATCAGTTAGTACATACATATCTAATCTTTGTAGTACTGTATTTCTTCTTTGTAATGAACATTGTATCAAATTAGACCTTATATAGAGAGTCATGAACCTAACCATCAAACATTTATCTTTCCATCCAGAGACACCATGTTACATTCTGTGGTGTCAAGGCAAGAATGTAAATGACAGGCTGTCCTCTCTCCTTAAGGGAGGTCAGTTAGAGCTGCTTCATTCTATATTCTTCTGTGCATCCTTTTTTGTGATTAGGCTGTTTTAAAGTGATAAACATTAGTTAATATAATTTTCTTCACTTCAGGATCTATGTTGGAAACATAAGCTCAAATATTGATAAGAAGAAACTAGAGGCTCTGTTCCCCACAGCGGAAAAGATCAATCGCCGATCATCTGGTGGCCCACATAATACTAAAAGGTATAAATGACTAACTCTTTTTCTTACTGATAATGTTAATATTTTTTCTTTGATGTCAGTTTCTGTGTGTGGTTGTTCAAATCTCTATATCTATGTATATCTCTCTTCGTGCTGCCTCACTAATGCGGGAAATAGCAAATATGTATGAAAAAATCTATCTTTATATATAATCAGAATCAAAAGAGAAGCAAAATTATCCCTCTTACCCACTCACTACTAGTGGCAATAGACATCAGCAAAGCAAATGACATTCTCCCTTAACACATCCTTACATAAAAAATACTTGACACCACTACCCGCCTAGGTATCAGGAGGGTTAGTGATGGCTGGGTAGTGAGCCAGCATTTCAGTGATTGTCGAGTTGCACTCCTCTGACCTAGATAGCTGTCTTTTCTTTCTGTCTACAAACATACAATCTCTCCTTGTCATACATAACACAACAACACTTAACTCATACAACTCATTCTTTGTAACTGTAGATTTTCCTGCAGTGATCACTGAGCACAAGCCATGCCTTTTGACAAAATGGTAGGAGTAATAGATAGGAGTAGTTGGTAGGATCATTTAGGCAGGAGCATTAGAGAGAAACATATGTAGAATTAGTAGGTAGGAACATTAGGCAGGATCATTAGGTAGGAGCCTCTACAAACACTGCACTGGAGTTGCCCTCTGCCAGTGACCTATTAAGGATGAGGAACTAAAGGCTAAGGAGTAGTACTGGAGTTCACTAGTTATAGAGACTATTACTGTGGCCCCCTACCCTTTAGGGAGTTCCAGTTGGGAACAGGTACTAGAGATATATATAGATAGTTGGGTCAGTTTCATAGCTGACCACCATGCTGGAGTCACTTACAATGACTTCACCTTAAATCAGTTAAACTCTAAAGTGGAGTTCTTAAGAAGCAGTTATTTTTCCAACTCTCTTCACTCCCTTCCTGCTGGACCTACCACTACTTCAGGCAAACCTTAACATGAAGGACCTTTCATATGCAGATGACCTCACAGTCACATCACACCACTCTGGTGCCACAGTAGCAATATCAAACATGTAACATCACATTACACAGTTGGAACAATGGCTCACTAATAATGGAATGTCTGCACCTTCACAGAAGTCTTCATTCACTCTTTTAACCCCAGGCAGACATGAATCCAGCTTACAGCCTCCAGTCATGTTTAATGTGCAATCATTCCTACCGACAAAAACATCAACCATTCTAGGCATCACACGTGACATTCACTTCTCACACCAGTAACATCAATTCAAAAGCTACTAAAATGTCCCCTGAGCACTATTTGGTACCAGATTTGGACAAGAAAATTCCTCAGCATCTTGATCTCCGTTTCCCGCATCAGCGAGGTAGTGCCAGGAAACAGAAAAGCCCATCCACTCATATACACACATATGTACATACATGCTCATATATGCATTATAATACATATGCATATCATCATGTACATATATACATACATATACATACACATGCATATAAACATGTACATATTCGTACTTGCTCATCTTCACCCATTCCTTCTGCCACCCTGCCCCACAGGAAGCAGCAAGCGGCCATATCCACTCGCACTCATTCTCTATCTGTTGTGTAATGCACTGAAACCACAACCCTATATCCACATACAGACCCCACAGACCTTTCTATGGTTTACCCCAGACATTTCACATATTTTTTTTCATACATATTCGCCATTTCCCATGTTAGCGGGGTAGTATTAAGAATAAAGGACTGAGCTTTAGAGGGAAAATCCTCACTTAGCTCCCTTCCCTGTTCCTTCTTTTGGAATTGCAAAAACTGGAGGGAAGGATTTCCAGCCCCTTGCTCTCTCCCCTTTAGTCACCTTTTATGACACGTAGGGATGCATGTATGTATATGTTATTAGACTTTGTCTGTTCAAGGTTATACTGCTAGTGAAAATTCACCTTTTGTGAGGCTGTATCATTGGGGATACAGTCTCATCAAAGGACTTGTCAATCCAAAGGAGATGATATTTCCCTGCTACTGACAGTAGCACAGTTCTCAGCTGCAGTAACCTTTAGAAAGATTCCGGTTAATATGAGGACTTCTTCATAGAAATTGGTCCACTCACTATCTTTTTCAAATGCCTACATACCAGACGTTTTACCTGCTCATGTAAGCAAAGCTTCCCTAAGTACTTCCCACTCCTCACCCACACCTGTAGTTTGTGTGCTCTCTCCTCATGCCACTTTTCACCCAATCTCTTTGGGCATATTTTCATACAAGCCTCTTTTTGTTGACTGAAGTTTTTTGCTAATTTTATTGATTACGGCTTAAGCCCTAAAACACCAGTCTGTAATGGAGATTAAACAATGAAAAGTATCCATTGCTGCTATTGTGTTTTTAACACTGAAGTTAGTAGACAGTTGGTAATAGATGATTTTGGAGGGAATTCACCATGACTGTTCCTTCATGCATGCACAAAAAGTTTTTTGTGATATAGGTGAATAAAAGTATGTGTACCTCCACTTTCACAGTAAGACTCCATGTTTTTTCTTGGATTTCAGATTTTATTTTGTTTATTTCAAGACTGCAGAAGAAGCACAGATGGCTTTAAATGCTCAGCCATATTACTTGGATGGGGAGATGTTGATTGTAAATGATCCAAAACTGAGATCAAAAAGTGCATCAGAAGCAGTAAAGGATCAGGTGTGTTTATATTATTGTGTAAACAATAAGGTAAATCTAAATTTGGTCATTATTCAGGTTTTGATTTCTCACATATCACTCATTCATTTAGAGGTAACGCCCTGGAACAAGTGAGTCTACATAGGCAGGGCATCATTTGAGAGAAGCAGGGCATTATTTGAATGGAAATCTGGGTATGCAGAGGCAGTCAGTAGACTAACTGCAAATTGATACTGTATGTATATATGTTTAGGGAACATTGCATAAGCACATAAAGTGCCTGCATTAATGGAGAATGTATTTATTTTGACCTCATCAGCAGAAGGTAGTGTTATTAGTGTTTGGTAGTATTGCTGAAGATATGTGGATATCCACAGACTGAGTTTTTTAAATTTCTACATAATGAATATGAAATTTTTATCCAGCTATCCGTTGCTATATTGCATGCATAGAATTCCCTAACTGATACTTTTGTGACTGAAAACATTTTATAAAATGTATAGTAATATGTCTCTGATGCTATACATTACTGGTGTTTTATGTAAAAACATTAGACATTAGATATACATCTCTGGATAAAACGTCCATTGAGTAGACAGTGTTGCTGAATGTTTCAAATCCAATGACCTTAGGGCCAGGCAGTTGCTGGATATTAGAATTTTCTGGATTTTGGAGACTAGATATGCTAAGGAGTCCTGATAGCAAATGTGATATATTATACCTAAACATGTAGTTTTTTTCTCACTACCATTTATGTAAGCTATCCTTTCTTCTAAGGCACAGGATGAGTTTTACATATATTACATGCAAAGAACCTTGGAATTCTTTAATAAGCCATGACCCAAGTTTTAGCCACCAGTTTGAAAAACAACTGGAGGAAAGCATGCGAGCACTGACAAACTCTGTTGTATATTTATATATGATCTGGATGAATGGACGGATGAACTCTGTGCAAAAACTACAGCATTTACACTCATAAGTAACTTAAAAATGAGCATTTTGATGTTTGCAGTAAAAAATACTTGCTCAGAAACCTCTGTGGATCAGGTTTATATATAGGAGGGTCTGGTTTGGTGAAATATATATGCTAGCCAGAGGGTGAATGTGAATGAATGAGGCTGTTCTTTACTTGTTTCTGGTGCTGAGCAAAGGGGACTTGATAGTGGATCAAAGAAATCATAATTTAACTTGTTGCATTTTGTTTTCTTGATACACAATATAAGATTTAAAAACATTACAGCTGGAGTTATTTACTGAGCTTAGATGTGCAATTGTAGACTAAGGCAGCACTAGAAGATTACATAGAAATTGAAATGATGGGGTTTTCACACTGAGCTCTTGTATCCAAGCGAGTGCTAGATTTAAGGATTTGCTAGTTTTTGGACAATGACATTTGAGACCTTCGGTTGTATAATATCAAACAGCATCAGAGACTTAAAATGTTGTTGACGGTCATTCAGTGATCCTAAACCCATTTAGTTTTGTCAGCATCAGTTGTTGAATTTTACTTTCAGTTTGATAAAGTTGTAGGATTTCAGATACTTAAGATGTTATTAACAGTCATTCATTGACCTTGTACACATTTAGTTTTGTCAGCATAGATTGTTGAATTTAACTTTCATTTTGTTAAAGGTATAGGTTTTAAGGGATGAAAAACCCTTTCTCTACCTTAGGCAAAATGTGAGAATGTGACATGCTAAGGGGTTTTAAGATACTGTAATAGGTAGGAACATTAGGCATGAATATTAGGCAGCAGTAGTCAGTAGGAACATTAGGAAGGAGCCTCTGCAAACACTGCACTAGATTTGCCCTCTGCCAGTGGCCCATTAAGGGTGAGGCACTAAAGGCTAAGAAGCAGCACTAGAGTTCACTAGTTATAGAGACTCTGTTACCATGGCCACCCCTTAGAGGGAGTTCTAGAATGGAACAGGCATCAAAGGTATAGTTGCTGTATGGTTGTTGAGTTTCTATGTATGAATGTTAGTTGTTGATTGAAGAAGGTGAAATTCTGGTGAAGTTATCCTGTTTAAGGGGTAAAATGACACTTTGTCACTTTTGTTAGCAAATACTCACTCTCTGATCTTATGGCTGTACCTCAGGTAGAAGATGTTTTTCTTACTTCAAAACACACATTTTTGTGCCTTTAACATTTGACCATTTAGTTATTTCTAGCAGTAATTATGAAGAAGAAATGAAAGAAAGAGAATTTGGTGTAGAGAGGAATGAGATAATGAAATAATCTTAGGAGATAAGACATTTCATAATTACTAACTGTATTCTTTCAAGAATTATATCAGAATTGTTATTTTCTTCCTATAACTTATAATTTTTTCAGATTAATAAGGATTTGCTTAAAGGAGAGAGGATGCATTCAGAGCTATTAAAAACTTCTGACAACATTGCTTGTGCATCAGAAACCCACATGCAACAGATGTGTCTGTCAGATGACTCACCTCAAAAGCATTTAGATCCTTTGACTAATGATAGACTCCTTAAAGATGAGATGTCCAGTGAAAATGACATGTCACTAATGTCTCCAGAAGAGAAACTCTCGAGAGTACAGTCTGAAACTGCCTCCCATGAAGTGTATTTATGTCTTCCAAAGAGTAAGAAATCCTTAAAGAATCCTGATATTATGAAGTTGATGAAGATTCTTGACAAGGCTGCTGATGTCAAGATTCACAGGTATGTAGACCAGAAATCCATGCTCATGTACACTGCAGTTTATATATGTACTTTTTTTTATGTTAACTGAGACGGCATGGGAAGCTGAGGCCCTAATAAAGGCTATCCCATTAATGCTATATATATATATAGTAGTTCCAACAATATTATATGGTTGCGAGGCATGGGCTATAGATAGAGTTGTACGGAGGAGGGTGGATGTTTT
>JAYMFT010207508.1:0-11564 GCA_038088735.1 Panulirus argus | reverse complement strand
ATATATATATATATATGTGTGTGTAATACTTTTGCATTTGATGATTAAACGATGATATCAGATCACTGAATGCCATGTGAGTGAGCAGCGAGTAATATCATTAGGTATTAGCCAAAGGTGTATTGCTGAGCGAAGCCGTGATCACGGGCCGGGTGAGTGTTGCGCGATGTGGCTGTACGTGAAGGTGGCTGCTGCGTGTTGGCAAGGTGTGAAACAGCCTTAAGATGGAGCCGACACGCCAGAGAGTCTAACAGATGTGGGTGAAGCGGATGCCTCCTATGTATTTCCTTTAAAACTTCGGACCATATATCTATATGATAATAAAATCAGCCTGTTTTCATGTTCACTTCAGTCGCTGCTGTATATACTGTGCAACTACTAGCTCAGATTAAAAAAAAAGTCTTCACGCGAGACAGTTAAACACACGCGTCCGATTTCCTTCCCGTTATGATATCCTCTGAGATTTAGCGTTTTATGAGAGCCAGAGAGTCTCATAAGTGGCCTAGGAAAAGCCAATCTATTTATGCGGGCTGTACCTCATGTATGATGATTGAGAACGGCACACACACCTGGGGATCTTACTTGGAATCATATTTTGATTGCATAAAAGTTGAAAAATTCCACATGGACGAGGCTAACGTGGCCATGGAGAAAGAGCCACCTAATCAAGGTGTACCGTGGCTAATGACAGTATTCCAGAAGCTGAGACATAGCTCAAGAAAGGTTCCCAGAGGGTTGAAGAATGGCCAGTGTGAAGAATTTCTCAGGAATTGGGGATAGTCAAAGGCGGAGGCCCAATAAAGAGACAAATGCCGAAGCCACGTACTACGAAAGATAAGACACGACTAAGAAAGGTCTCTAAAGAGGAAAGCCCACTCATCTCTCAATCAGTGTGTAGCTTACGCAGAGGACAGAGAGTACTTCATAGGCTGCTGTGATATCTTCCAAGGAAAGGCAAGGGAACCTTTTACCTAAGAATATATGTATACATATGATAAAATGAATATACTTGTAATGTTTGTTGTAACCTTGTTACACTATCTAAACTACCCGGTAATGTCGCCTTAAGAAAGCAATTCACGTCCTTAGCCGACTTAATGTGAGGATATCTTCCAATAGTTGTCATATGATAGAACTAGGAGGAATGCTGCAAAACCACACAATGCCTTATCTCGGATGCTCGCATGATCCCGTCTCTAGGATAGGAGAAATCCCAGTGTCTCTGTGGAGTCACTGTCCTTATAAAGTGTTATGAAAAATGTTTATAAACTGGATAGGATATAAACTGGAGATAACAGGTATGCGAAGCTATCTAATAAACCCCTCTTTACATATTTTTTTTCTCTCCAGCTCCTTATATCGAGCACCTATCCTCACTCACTCAATCAGGTGGCAGGCTCGCTTGGAATCCACAAAAGAAAGAGAGACACCGCACTTCACACTGTATCAAGATCGGCCAGTGATGCTGGCGCTGATGAAGAGAGGTCGTGATAGAAATCGACGTGATGGCCAATTATTGTGTATTACAGTGGGTTTTAGCCGGCCGGAGGTTCCCCTGGCCACCAGACGAGGCAGCCTTCACCCGCGAGGCCCTCCGACTCGTCGCAGCGCCAAGATTTGCATTTAGATATTCCGCTATCAGGGGACCACATGCGAGGCCACGGACATTAACGTACCGTCTATCACCACACCGGCCGTAGCGACTTATCATCCGGCGAGGAGCTCCCCGCTTTGAAACATCCCGAGGTCTTCCATTAGAAACGTTGTTTATCACTGCACTGGTTGTGACAACTTACCCCAAGTGGAAACGTCTCTCGTCTAACATGGATACCTCAGGGCTGTTTAAAAATGCGTTAGTGGGAACGCTGATTCAAGCGTAGTACAGCCTGAAAGAAGGTCAGGTGTTCTAAAGCCATCTGGGGTTGCAGTAGTTCCCTGGACCTCGATCATGGTGAGATGAGACCATGGGCATACTGTATATAATGATTGCGGCAGTGCGACATGCTGGTGAGAATAGCAATTCCGAGAACTTTAACAATTCATAACTATAAGGAAGTCTTAGTATTAGTAAAATCTATTATTGTGATCAGTATGAAAAGAAGAAAGAATGTACAGGAAGCGATGATATCAGAGAGCGAAATAGATGTAACCGAGTTATGTATGATCCTTAATGATGCTTTATTCTGAAGCTATCTTTTTCTTGGTATATATATAAATTGCCGTGACGAAACAATAAACTTCAGGGGACTATTAGAAATTCAATGAAAAAATATATTTCCAGTTTGCATAAAATTAGCTTACTGAACATCTGAAAGCGAAAATTAATACTTTACACTCATATTATCCTCGGAAGGAGATTGTAGCAATAATACTCAAAAGAACGCTCTCCATCCATCTAATTATCTATCAATTATTCAGCTTTTCTGATTTCATGTGTCTATCATTGCCCGCATTACTATCTATAAATCATCATAAACATACCTGGGGCCAAGGATTGTATCAGGTAGTAAACAGCCTCGGTAATCATTCACACAGGTCCTTAACCCATCCTTGTTTTTTATCGCTCCCATCAGGTATTCTCGTGTCCTAACGGTCTGCGAAATACTCTCTCCAATGGTTTGTGGGATACTTGTTCCAACGGTCTGTGGTATATTTGCTCCAACCGTCTGTGAAATCCTTGTTCCAACGGCCTGTGAAAACCTCGCTCCAACGGTCTGATATACTCAAAAAAAAAAACTTTATGAATACTTATGATCAGGAAGAACTGAAACTGAACCTTCGCATTATATCAACTATGATGGCATGCTCTCTTTGAAATTTGATCTTTTATGAACTAAAATGTTCCCACGTGGAGACTGAGTGAAAATAATACATTAGTACGTTACGCTTACTAAACATCGAAAGAGACGTGTGGATCGAAGTTTCGAAGTATAATCAATCAACTGGAGTATCTGATCCTCCAGTGTAGCATGGGAAGTCCCTGGCGTCTCTAACTGCCTCATGAGACTTACAAAGTCGTTATTTTTTAGTATTACTGTTATCAACTCCCTACATGTATGGTCTTGGAAATCGATTACTGCCGTTACATATCCTCCGATGACGTTTATCTGAATGTCTTCTGAAAAATTTTGCATGTATCTAGGTAACACAAAAAAGGCCTAGTTCAGCCATCATCAAGTGTGCAGAGATAGAAAATGGAGGGCATTCCATTTGAACAGTACAACTGACCAAATCCAATAAGGTTCACACTGATGGATGACTGAGCAGAAACTCTGAAAGGCGGCAAAAGTGGAGGTAAAGGTACCCTGGATATAAATTTACTAATTTCAAACGCTGACGCATCACGGGAGTGAACCGTTCGTAAGTTACGTATGGCATATCCTTTATAAGTATGGTTGCATCCATATATGATTCGCAGGGTCTGTCTTTAAGAATGGTAATTTTGTGTCCTCTCGATCACGCTACATAATATATAGAGTATGATGAAGCAAAACAATCCACTCCCTTCCCCAGTGGTATCTCCTGTCATCCACGTTCCATATATCTAGAGGTCTTTCTCGATCTTGACTTCTGCGGTTAGTCATGGAAAACCAAACAAGCCTTGGGTTCCTGGAAGTGATGCTAGCGGGGTAATTGACCATTTCCTGGTGCTTCCCTAACCTTTGCGGCAGTGCTGGGCTGCTATCCGGTTCCTGACGGACACTTAGCAAAGAATCATATTAATGCTGGTGTTAACAAAAGAAAACCAACGACAAATTAGGGATTATTTCCTGTCTATCATGACGGCCTGTAAGTGATTCCAGAAATGGAAGTCGTATCGCTTAACCAGCGACTATTCAAAGATTTTCCTGGGAGATGATATATGGTAGTATCACCTCAAAGAGGTCTAAACCTTTAAGATTGTTCTCGTGACGAAGTGGAGCGCGACGAATAATGGCTGGACGAGAGGAAGAACAGAGGCTGCCGCGGAGAGAACAAACGAGTCTGGTGCCTGCATCAAAATGAGTTACCGATAACTCGAGGGCACCGCCGCCACCACCCCGGCCTGCACCACACTGTTGCTGGTGGGCCTGAGGCACTGTGGGAGGAGAGTAGGACGACACCAACGCACCTACTCTGTATCCCATCACTTTATGAGGGGACGGAGGTGCTGGTGGAAAGGATGGACGAAGTAGGGTACAACACAGTGTAAGTCAGGGTATCAGGGCAGCGTGCTGAGTGTGTGGACTCGGATGCAGAGTGCAAGGGGGGAGAATGAAGAGTGAAAAGAAGGACGGCGTGAAGAACGAAAAGAGTGTGATGGAACAGGAGGCCAATGGCCCGTGAATCAGGGTAGAACATAATAGACAACAGACAAGAAAAGATGGTGTCTGAGAGAGAGAGAGAGAGAGAGAGAGAGAGAGAGAGAGAGAGAGAGAGAGAGAGAGAGAGAGAGCAGGTAACTTAAAATCTATTGGCCTGTAACGAGCTTATTCTGCTGAAGGCAGTGAAGATCTTTATCTGTTTTATTTATGAAACTGTAACAAATCTCAAAAGTTTAATATATTTTCTAGTTCATGCTGAAGACCAAAATTTTGAATCTCAAAATGAATGTTATCCTAAGTGACTACGTCCCGAAAGACTAATTCAAAGAGGCAAGTACTAGTAAACTAAGTAACAAAAGCATTCTTTTTTCTAGATCTAAGCTCCTCCAAGAGCAGCATCTGCATGCGTCGGATATAGCCTTTTGTCAAGTGTTGATGTCTGATGTCGCATGATACCCAACGGACTGGCTACAGCCATATTGTCTTTTCTTACCTTGAGAAGAATATCGAAGGAGAGAGAACGCGAAAAGGTGAAAGTAATTAATCTTTTTTCACAGAGGAATGATATACTATGCACTCTCAGTAACTATGAGCGACAGAAATGTAAAAAAGAAAATATGATGATGCACACTGTGTCGTCAGCAGGTGTTAGGAAACCTACATACTTTGCCAGCCACAAGGTTGTTCCTCAGAACTGTCTTTATATAAAAAAATGATAACTGAGAGGTACTTACGTGCGCAACCCTCATCCTGGCAATGAGAAATCTCCATTATTTGGAGCAATTTGGCTCAGTGTTAATGGTCTGTGCTGCATTCAGTTTCATGACAGACTCTTTTCCCTCGGGTTCTGTAAAGGTGTGCAGCGCATTCGTAAATCAGGTAACTGTTTAGCCTCTCCAAGTTCCTTGGTCACTTGTGCACTATTGTGTTTCTTTTTCCTTTATACTCGAATCTGTCTCTTGTTGTAAGTTTCCAGCAGAACAGAGGTTTGCTCTCACTGGCTCAGGAGAAATCAGAGAGGAAGAAAGAAGTAGAAACAGGAGAAGGGACTCGGGAGGAGGAAGAAGAAAAGAAACGAAGGTAGGAAAGTGATTACCAAAGGTGGATGAGCAGCTCTGTGGGTAGAGTCGTCTCCAACACAAACTACGTCAGGATGTGGGACTGTGTGGATGGAGGGAGGTGAAATCGATGTATGGTTTGAGGTATCGGGCTATGTACCCTGAAAGGCCTAGCTGTTTATTCTGTTGTCAAGTTCGTTCACAAAAAAGAAAAAATGCAAATGAAACGAGGAAATCTTTCTAAACTGTTTTCTTTGTAACATCATCACAAGCATATGATTATTCACATACATTTATGCGTCCACCACCAAACATAATGAAGCCACCCAGAGCTACAGGACATCTTACCAAACGGTAAATGGCCCAGTACAGCAAGGTCTATGAACGCAGTTAACAGTAGCAATCATCGTGAATACATAGTTCCAAAGGGTCATTAGAATTCGGGCAAAATTATGAACGTCAGCTCCAGGTGAAGGGAGGGTTCTAACCGGTCTCCACCTCAGCTCGGTAACGATGAGGTTGCTGCATATGACATATGGAACAAAAGTTTGAGCCTGTGGGTCAGACCGAGGTTTAATTATTCCTGTGCTACTCACACTATGCTTTATAGAGCTACAAAGCGGCTTGGTGTGCCAAGTCTTGAAAATCTTAACATCATTTTTGTTTTCACTGTGACGAAGAAGAAACGAGAAACGAAGTAGCAGGAAGCGAAAGCATTCTTCCCATATTCGCTGCGCTGACTTTCAAGGATCATTAAACAAAAACGCTGCCTTAGTCCTCAAGTCGAGGACAAGGTTGCAGGTGTCAACCAAAAAATCCAAATGTTAAAGATGAAGAAATTTAGGAAGTTTCATTTCCTGCTTGTTCAACTCTCCCCCGACTTGACTTTGTCAAAGTGGGTCTATGGTACTGTGGTGGTGGTTAAAATTTATATCGGACTTCGGGGAACAGGTTATCGTGTTTCTCGTATGGAAATAAAATGATTGGGCCTCTTAACTGCTCGACCACCGCATACCATGCTCCCGGATCCGCATTATCCATAACTTGACGAGACAACAGCATTTTCCAACCTCTAATGATAAGAAAATATTCACACTACCAGCATCACGGTAAGGAAATAGTACCGTAACAGATGATACGTATATCCATAAAGCCAACAGTCTGTGGAAGAGACATGAGCAGACGTCCCCGGAAAGAGTCTTCCACTTTTCACTAGTTCGTAATCAAACACTTACAGGCAGGAAATGTACCAGTCTTAATCACTATTTCCGCTGCCTTCAATCGCCCTTACTAAGTTCTGTCTTAAGCCTAGCAGGGTTCTGCTTCCCGTGAAGACTGTGACCAGTGGGTGGGAGGGAAGACCCCACATCAGTGAAAGGTAGATGAGGAGGCCCTCGGAAATAGCCAAAACTTCCTCAGATTAAGTAACTGTGGTGACGTGACTTGGGAGGTGAAGTGCATGGGTGGGTGGGAATGGAAGCAGGGCTGCGGGCAGTATCTGGTCACTGGAATATCGTTAGAAAGGTGGGGCGGACATGGGCTAGGACGAAAAAGAACCAGTGACAGAGAACAGGACTGAAAAGGTATTGATGTTAAGACAAGACTGGAAAATTAAACGGAGAGAAGGCTCGGCTGGAACGTATAGACGGAAGACGCGGCTGCCGGAGGATGTGAACGGTGGACAAGGCCGGAAGGGACCGAACGGAAGACTAAAAAAGAACTTTGAAACGTAGCGGCTGGAAAAGGAGGATGACGGATGATACAGACACAAGCGAACGTGACCGAAGTACACATGATAAATGAGATTGGACGGAGAGCCTGAGAGAGGACGAACGCAGAGCTGGAAGAAATGGAAGTGATTCGCGCTGGAAGAGGACGCGGACATGGTACACGGCTGGAAGGGGTATACGGGAATAGGACGTAAGCAAGAGGCATGACCAAAAAAGGAAACTGGAAAAGAGAGGTCCTGGTCAGAAGACGCTGCTGGATCAAACCAGAGTGGATTGGTGTATGACAAATCTTGGAGTGCAAAAATATCCTAGGTTTGCAACAAAGACAGTGAACAAAACGTGTGATGGTGGAGAGAATAAGAAGAAAAGAAAGAGAGGGAAAGAGCATGAATCCAAGAGAACATTGTTGCATGATGAAGTCAACGACTCGTATTATTTGCGCCCGTTTAGTCAAACTGACAATTTGCGGGTCATTCCCTTTGAATTATCCTTATGCCCTCTGATATTTACCACACTAATGTGTGAGTTTCTGATGTCTTCTCCTATCACAAACAGCCTTGAAAGGACTCAACTGCCTGCTGCTGCTTTAATTTCTACACATTCCTTTATATAGAAATACCAGAAAGAGCCAAGTGGTGAGGATTTAAGCGGAAGATATGATCAAAACAGTGAGTAAGAGAATTCTTACAAAAATGGACTAATCAATACACAATCAAGCAGAGAGAAAAATAAAGAGAGTAAAGGAAGAAGCAGAGGACGACACAACAAACAGCTAGAACTTTAAATTTGACTCTCCGCCAAAAATTACAGGAGGCAGTTAGTACACTCCATTGGAAAACTCGGTGAACCCTCCACCCACAGTCCGGAAGCACCGGTCGTGGCGACTGTGGGCAGGCAGGGCACGACACAGGAGCAGTACTTGGTATACTGGACATCCTGCAGTGGTCGGCCGAGGAAACAATTATCTTAAATTGAGGAAGTTCTTCATGTCAGAGAGGAAACGACGCCCATCTCTATCATTTTCGGCGGATATGGATGTCCCATATCATATGCACGTGATAACTCCTCAACCGAGACTTGAAATTTACAAGATTTATAACATAAGCACAAGCCGTTGGCAGGATACGTTGGAGGGGAAAAGGAGGCGACTCTAGCTAGATGGTAACGACTAGTAGAGTTGACCGTTTTAATTCTGTGAGAGAAAACGAGGGTTGACGGCGACAGTGAGAGGAAGTGTGGAGACGATGGCGGAACAGGTGGCTTTGTTGACGGAGAGGGAAAAGAAGAGCGGAATAGTGAAGAGAACGAAAGGAATTTGATGTCTAAATAATTTTAATGTTTAGATAGTAATTTTAAAGGAAAGCGAACTGAACACACACACACACACATATCTGGCTTATATAGGTGTGTGTGTGTGTGTGTGTGTGTGTGTGTAAGAGTAAAGACATGGTACACATACAATGGTAAGAAACGGAAAAACACGAATGTAAAACTCTCCACCCGTAACACACAAACAGTAATCACACAAACTCAAACATACACAATGAGCCTACACGCACTGAGAGCGTGTATGGTCTCATGATAATCTTAAACGCTTGGTGGTTACAAATTGACGCTGGAGGTCTTAATGGCTCTGGTCGTCGATGTATCTAAAGCCAGTGTATCCATCCAGCCAGCCACTTGTAAGGAAGATGTTATACTCGGTATGCACTCTCAGGAGATTAACAAGATTAACAGGAACCTGCCGCCAGGATCGATATGCATGTATTTCCTGATGAATTGTATTACATACTGTTTTATTAATGAAAAATGAATTATAAACAATTCTTGTTACAAAATCAGTAATATATTCAAGCCTTGGTTACCCGATATCTATCACTGGACGTGGGTGTTGGGGAGATATACGCTGTAGCTCTCGGCCGTTAGCAAGTCTATTTCTCATAAACATCATCAGTGTATAGTTGAATAAGCTGTGACATAATTCCTTGCAGCGCAGTGATATAGCTTATCATGCCAATGTCACCGCCCTCACTACAGCAAAAGCGTCAGGTCCTACTCCAGGACATATTGTCACAACCGTCCCTCTAGCGGTGTCAGACACTTCCCCAGAACATGCTGTCTATATCTTACCCGCAACACTTAACACCCTCTCTAAAAGAAGATGTGGTGTCACAACCTTCCATGTAATAGTGCCACCAGCCTCCCTTACAACAGTGTCACAGCTTCCCACACAACTCGTGTTACAGCTTCCTCCACAACACAGTGTCACACCCTTTCCCATATGGAGAGTCTGACCCTTACAAATAAACAGAGTCATGGCCTCCCACAAAATTGAGTGTCACAACGTCTCCCCACAGCACAATCATGCCATCTCCAATGTCTCGATATGACATCCTTCACTACAACACAAGGTCACGCCCGTCTTATCCTCCGCACGACTTTCCCTTTAACAGTGTTACACTTCTCTTCCCAAGACACTGTCACGCCCCACCCAAGAACATAACGTCACACCCACATTACAGCGCCCAGCTCACCCACACGATTTCACACCCACTCTATAATAAACCGGAATTTCTTTCCCACTACACACTGCCACGCCCTTGCTTGCAGTATACACCTCACGAAAAGCCCAAACTATATTGTCACATCTTCCACAACATACACAGACACATACACACACACTGAAAAACGCCATTACAACTACATCCTGAAGTAGATCCGGACATCTCTCTTTGGCCCTGAGTTCCCCTCTGGCGTCTAGCTCCGTAATGGTTCCGCTTGGAGAATCAAATAAAACGACGTTACACATCGCCTGGCTTCTCACGGGAGTATAACTCCAGCTTGTAGCATCACTGGGATGGCTAGTTGCCGCGAAATCACTGGTACCGCTGCTCCGATTCCCTTCCAGAATACTGGGATGAGAACTTTTATCTCCTGATTCTACAGTCATGAAATACCTACTGTTAGTTACGACTGTAAGACGGAATCTTTCGAATGCCAGGATGCTTTTGTTTATACGATGCTAAGATCCTGTCTTTGTGTGGAACGTAAGAGGTTTATGGGTGTTGTTTTTTTCTGGTTGTATGTACCCGACATCATCTATTGGTTCGGTGGCAAGCAAATATTTCTTTACCAGTCTCCTCAGGCGGAGGTGTTGGGAGAGGAGATACTGTGGTTGCAGCGTGCATGACAGCTTGGACTCGCGTGATGAAATGGACGCTGGGATGGAGCCAGTGATGAAGCGGAGCCCATGACTGGGCGGATTCTTGAGAAGGCTGCCATTTGTGGTGAAGAAGTGTAGTGTACGAGTGTAGATGGTGGTGTGGTGTGGTTTGCGAGTGGGGACGTATGTGTGTTTTAGGGGGTGGAATGTCAGGACTGTTGTGGGTTGAGGATGTTGTGGTGCAGGTGTGGAAGAACGTGTGATGTTCATGGCGGAATGGGTGATGATTTCTGTACGGGTATGGAGGAGCGAGTTATAACCAAAGCGGTATGGGTGGAAGTGGAAGACTCAGTTACAGTGACAGATGTACGAGTTTGGGTGATGCAGAGAAGAGAAGAGTGAGTGACTATCAAAAAGGACTGATTGAATTCCATGGGGTGTAAGAAGGGATATGGAACAATGGGTAATAGTGATGGAAATTTGGGTTAGGGCGGTACAGCTGAAGGTGCTCTGGGCATGAGGAGAGAACATGATTAAACGAACCGATGTAAAGACCTCTGAAATTATATTAGACAACGACCGCTCGTTTCCACAGGATTACAGAAACTCCACATGTATAGTTTTATGTTCAAAAGTGAAATGTATTTTTTTCGAAGTTTACAATCAACCTTTTTTTCTCCGGTAAAAGGTTTGTGTAGTTGACTGTAACATAATTAGCCTTCCTATAGTCTTAACTGTTCTATAACCACTGTAGAATCTTAATTTGGGTATCAGTTAATGCATCCCTGATATAGGTACTGCTTACTTCACCCTAGTTTCACAATAAGAAGCCCATACAGTGAGAAAATCAATGCCGTCCACGGCAAAGCTCTAAGACCCAGATTTTGATCATGACTGTTGCAGATGTTGGTATTGTGCAGGATGGAAGCTCACTACGTTATGCATTTCTGTGACTTGTACAAAGTATCCGTCGGCATTCTTCATGTAGCCACAAACTGGATGTGATGAAGAAAAGTGAGCCAAGGTCTAATGGTCATGATGGTGTGTAGACGACAGGATTTGGTTTCGTAATGACAGACGTGTGATGCAGCAGCAGTAGGCTGCAGTGTTGATCACACTTGACAACATTGGAGTTGGATGCATTATTCTCCTGCTACGGAATGCCAGTTTATTCCTCTGGGCCTTAGTATCATGCTTCTCTTTTCTAAGTTACCTTCTCTCGCTTTTTTCCTGACAAAACGAGAGAGAGAGAGAGAGAGAGAGAGAGAGAGAGAGAGAGAGAGAGAGAGAGAGAGAGAGAGAGAGAGAG
>JAYMFT010207497.1:0-11564 GCA_038088735.1 Panulirus argus | reverse complement strand
TATATATATATATATATATATATATATATATATATATATATATATATATATATATATATATATATACTTTTTCCTTTATTTTCTCACTTTCACACACACCATTATTTTCATCATTTTGTATGATACTATCATACGACTCGTCATATATTATGCGTTCAAAATGATGAAGTTAGACCATCATGAAATTATAATCATTTATTGTACTGTAATGTTTTGATTTCGCGCATTTAACAAGGTTAAAAGCAAACGTTTATTCGCATGACTACACATGGAATTTCAGAACGAGAGTTTTATAAACAAAGCTTTTACAAGTGAATAAATGTTGTTAATATTTTTTTTTCCATGAATATATTCCGAGAATAGGACGCAATGATTTCTTTTTATCTATTCATCTATTTGATCCATTCATCATTCCGATTTGCACAGCCAATCAGTATGCAGTATGAGGGAAAATTGTGAAACATGGATTTGTTGGACAAGCAGTCTTGTATTGTCTTTTTTCCTTCGTTGGAAACCATCCTCTTGTGGAACCTCACCTTCATCAAACACTTGTAATCAAAATTGCAATCACTTGCTTTCATGAGAAATATATGGACCATTTATCAGATTTTATGTGCATTCTGTCTAATACTTTTGATGTATGGCGTCAGTTTGTCTCCGATGTATAATGAAATTTGTATATAAATTTAAAAAAAAAATCAATAGATAAACCATTCTTACATTCGTCGTCTGTTTAAAGAGAAATATAAAAAAGACTGCACATGTGCCTCAGGTATATTTTTTGGCTATGGGGAGTAAGGTGCTACAGTGAGTGGTTAGTTTATATTTTAGACCTTCATGTCAGACTTTGTCGAAGGCCTTCTCAGCGTCCATGGCACGATGGGCAGTCCCGTGTCGCGTGTGTGTGTGTGTGTGTCTGATGTGGTGTACTGTTAAGTAACTGGTGATTAAGCTAACCTAATCCTGAGTGGAGTGGTACAGGCGAAAGCCGATTCGTTTCTGTGAAGAGAAACAACTTTTCCGTCAGGAATATTCTCCCGAGTCTGTGGTTGATGATTCGTTCGAGGGCTTATTTCCACAAATGACTCATTCGTCTGACTGGCCTGTAGTTGAGAGGGTTTCTGTTGTATTAGTTTGTTTATGTGAGGGATGGTGATGGAAGTCGCCCAATTAAAATTGGCTGGAAAGTAGCCTGATGCTAATGCAGCGATGTAGAGGTGGTAGATGTTGTGATGGTGTCGATGGAAGAGACGTCTGGTACCCTGTGCCCGAGTTGCAAGAGGTTACGTTTTGGTGTGTCTGAGAGGAGGCATCACACGTTGCCGGGAGATGTGGGTATGTGTCCCTCCGCGAGGGAGCGCAGGAGTGTGATTTGTTCTGAAAAGGAAGCAACTTTCTCCGTAAGTGTCGATTAACTGCTTTTATGTTATGATGAGCTCTGGGTTAAGGGGTAGTTAGGCTGAAGAATGTCCTTCCCCTGCCTTTGAAAGGTGTTGATGATATCTTGGGAATCTTATGTAGTTGTCTTCGAGGTCGCAAACGTCTGGTTTGGATGTGTCTCTTAATCGTCTGACGTGTTTCCAGACGTCTTTGGGTGGATCTACACTCTGTGTTGATAGGGTTTGGTGGTTAGGGTCTTCCATTATCTGCTGCAGTCGTCTGTAATGCCGCAGGGAATAAGTGCAGCGAGAGACGAGATGACAGTTCTTACCACCAGTTGCATTCCAGGAAGTTCTAAGAACTGCTGAACCATCCTTAGCTATAATTTTCTTTCGCCATATTAGAATCCTTTCAAAGGATGTTTTAAATACTCCTAAAAGACTCAAAATGAACAGGTCACGAACTGCCATCTACATATCTTCAAACAAACTTGTATCGTAATGAACGATACTTGGATTTGACGCCGTGACCGTAGGGTCAGGTCAGGAGCGAGGTCATCGTATCCAAGGATCGAAACATTATGCTCAAGGATCGTGTCACTGTGACCTGGGGTCAGAAATCCCGCTGTCACTTGAACGTTTAATACGAGAATATCTCTCGCTGTATACGACAACAGAAAGACTAACAATTACTGTACTTTAGCTGTTAACACCTCGCATTTAGTACAAAATATGGGTGGCAAGAGTACTTCTAATTTGAATGAAACAGTCTGTAGCGTGATTAGAGAATAATCTTCACATAATTTACGGCAGTGATATGGCAGGTTTTCATTACTTCCATTTGATTTTGTTAACATTTCATTCAGAGCCAAGAAATGCTACTACCAATGTTGTTAATCACATTTCTCTCGGGATCGCATTCCTGCACGACAGCACCTCCTGTAATGTGTTGGCATTAATGATGCACGCGAGGAAGCTTATATGACGCTGAAACCCGAGAAAAATTCATCTTAATGTCCCGTCAGAACAACTGAGGTTGACTCGAACCGTAGTTGTTCGTCAGAGTTTGAAATAAAGCACGTTTCTACAAAACCCAGTTGTTGATGTATTAGATGAGGACAGGCCTGAAAAATGGATGATGAAAGAGAGGGAATGGAGAGAGGGAGACAAAGGTTGATCAGATAAAGGGAAAAAGACGAGGAGAGAGAGGGGACGAAAGAGAGAGTAACGTGGAAGGAAAAACAGGGCGGAGAAAGAGGGAGAGAGGATGGAGAGGGAGGAAGAGAAAAGAGTTAAGAAGAAGGAAGGGAAACAGAGAGGATATGATCAACCATCTTAATAATTCATGAGATTCTTTGAGTGAGATGTGTGTTTCAGCAGCGTGAAATGTGCATCCCCAGGTATGGTTTATGATGCCGAATATTCCTTCTTACGAGAGACTTACACTTGCCAGTCCAACGGTTTCGTATGCGGGAACCAAGTGTTTGCAAGATGTTTTCCATGTTATCAGTTCATTGGCTCTGGAAAAAAATATGAACAGGGAAAGAGTCACCGGTGACAAAGTATGTGAAGACGAGACATTCTGGAAGTTTGGGAGACGAGTTAGTTGTAGTGGTTAATTAAACTAGACACAGACAACAGTCGCTGCAAATGCTGAACATGAAGACTTAAATACACATACAAGAACGAAGCACACAAGAGGAACAAGAGATGCAGCTATGGATCGAGTGTCTTCCTCCTTGAGATATAACATCTGGACTAGCCAAGGACTGTGGAGTACTCGCCCCTGAGATACAAGAAGCACACTATATGCAGAGATTTCGCCTGTGATACCAGGTACTCACACCAGACGAAGACAGCTCATCCCGGCCACACAAATACACACCATTTGAGGATGCATACAGTAATTCACCAAAGACTCACTTGAGGAACTGTATAAGATATACGAAAGTAAAGGCCATACATGAGATAATCGCTAAACAAATCAGCTTTACAGAACTCGACCGGAGACGAAAGGGACACACAACATTAAAAGGATTCACCCAAAGATATAAAAGGCACGCAAGGTGCAAATAACTCATCAGGGAAATGCAAGAAATACCAGCACCAAAGACTTCCCCCGGGGGAGATACGGTAGATGTATCAGCTGTAAAGGAATCGCCTTGAGAATTTAGGAGAAAGATCTGTGATTCATAACTGCGCTGGATGATACAAAGGCACACCAATAGTGAAAATTTCTGTGGATGTGTGAAAGAAAAATTAAATGGGCATACTAGGTGTTAAAACCCTGAAGGCAGCAATAGGGAAAAGAAAAGGTCATTTGTTCAGTGGAGGAGCCACCACTCCCTGTCTAAGAGAGCAATTGGCTTGAGTTGGCGCATTGGACCTCTGATGAAGTAAAATCCTCAAGTCTTTTCTCGTTCTTCTTGCCATTCAGTCTCTGAAAATCTTCTCATTCATTCAGCTCAACTTGTGGTAGCTCTCTGTGCTTTTCAGTAAGATTTTCCTCTGGTTCCAGGCAAATAAAGCACTTCCTGGTTCAGCTTCGACGGCCAGAACTCCATAATCCTTTGTCAGAAGGAATCAGCGAGGTACGTAGCAACAACTTCCCATTTTATGTTTTCATCATTTTTCCATACATCTTTTCTCACTTTTTTTATTTAATTTCTTTATTCTTACCTTCATTTTCTCTCCTTGCTTCACTTTAACTCTGTCTCTCTTCATCTTTTCATGATTCTCTCTCACTTTTATATGTCTGTTAAGGTAATCCTAATTTTCTTGACGTAAGCGGCGCCTGCATCGTCTGCGTGGCAGTGGACTCAGCACGTTCAATTCCTTGCAACAGTGTATGTTTAGTCCTGAGCTTACACAGATTGTCAGTTACCGAGGCGTTTAGTAAAGCATTTTGTTTCCATCTCTGTCGCAAATGTCGGGGAAACGTTTCTATGATATATTCAGGTTTTTAATTCATGAACGATTGATGTCATGTCCAAGCACAGTGGGCGCGTTAGCACTGACTGGGAGAGACAGCGTCAAAATGCAAAAGAGAGACTGGTGAATATGGTAATCGCTGGACTGTACTGTTAAAGGGTTGTGGATATCGTTAGCTACAGTGCCATCTGTCTACTACTAGTATGGTGTGTTATTAGAAGCAAAATAATTCTCTATAACTACTCAGCTGTGTAATGGAAAACAATCGTAGATTGATACTTCCAAATCAATGACGTGATCCCTTAGAGTTAGATGATTAACTCTCAAATGATACAGATATTGTGTAAGTTCTTTTCTCTCTTTCTCTATCTCTCTCTAGAACTCGACAAAACATAATTCTCACGTGACTCTGTTCTCAAAAGAATTTTCCTGCGGAGACGTTAGCCATGTCTTTTGTCAAAATCTCATCGCAAGCCCTTGTAAGTTACTTGCTGGGTTGGTAATCTCTCTCCTATTCATTTTCTCTGGGTACCACGCTCTCACGACGCTGAAAATTCACTCGTGGTGGAAATAAGTAATGGTAAAACAACCTTTGGTGTTTGAATAAGCAAGAACTTCTCATCCTGACTTCTGAAGAAGGCTGTCATATTTGAGGGGCAGGGCGAGGAGGACAAAGTTCCAGAGATTAGCATATTCATAGCCAGGGAGTTGCCGCTGTCCACTACTCCACCCTCTGGCGCCGGATAGTCTGAATAATTCCGTGTTCTGATATAAGTTTAATGGCTTACACATCACTTGAGAAGTTTTACCTCTGGGACATATGCGTAGGTATTAATAATGATTCAGTCACTTAGATGTGTCTGACCCTCTTTGTCAGGCGGGACCTTAAAGCATTCAGCAGCATTGCACGCATGGTTCTCCTGATGGTTGGCTTGATTATGTGCAATTGAAGCTCATGCAGGAGAAGGATGTTTCCCATTAACATAATCTAAGCCCCTATCTCTCCATGTGACATGTCCTTCATGGGTGCTCGTTATTCATTATCCCTACAGCTTTAACCATCCATTAGGAGACCATTTCCCTCACACTAAAAAAGGCTAATTTTTCACGATCTTAACTATTTTTTTTCATTACTTCTCTTGATTATCTACTCATATTCATCGCATCGATTTCACGACTGAATGATACAAAAAGAGATCATCTATTAGTTTTCATCCATACCCAGTATATACTGCTTGCTTGTGCCTTCATCTAGCATCATTAACTTTAGGTTTAATCACAAGACGAGATAATTCGTGGGTCCTCAGTGATGGCGCATTTGTCTCAATTACGCCTGTGATACTTGGACGGAAAAGATTCTTTAACATCAAATCTTTAGTTCTTCATTTTCACTGATGATCAACCTGCATTCATTTATGCAATTTATATTGTTATTCATTTTTTATACTATTATTTGTTACTCATACTATTTCGTCCCTTTTATGGATATATCTAGAGATGTTTAAGTTTCGTCTATTTTTTGATCAGTTGCTTTCGAATTATCTTCGTTTTCTCTAGCACCTATTTGGTCCTTTCAATTTTCATGAACTTCTTACAGATATTCTGCGCCATCTCCTTAGTCAATGGCCTGTCTTAGTAATTAGCTTCTGTGTTTTGTTCTGAAAGCAAACAAGGTGACCATTTTTTTAAAATAACTCAAATCCTCTTAACCATTCATTCTGTTGTCTGCTACTTCATCTTTTGTCTTTCTGCATCCATAATTTCTTCATCTGCTCTATTATTCCTTCATTCTCGTTTACAGCCTCTTCCTTGATTTCATTTTTCCCGGTCTTCAAAACGTCACTCATTTTACACTTCTGTAAGACATATATTCCATTCTTTACAAACCTCTCTGTTTCTTTGTTCCAGTTTTTACTCTCACGTATTGTGATCATCGTTCAGTAGTCATCTTTTCTGCATGTACATTTACTGCAGTATGCAAATAGAATAATGCCTAATTTGTCTTGGAATTACTTTCTTTAGACTGCCTCAATGTATGGCTTCGTCATTTGCCCTAACAGTAGAGTTCACAAAACGGTAAACCAGCTTTCTCTTTCTGTACGCATAGTCCTTGTGAATACCCCGTTCTCCAATGTGGTTTATTCCTTAAGATTTACATTAATTCTATCGTATGCATTTCTTTTTCTAGTCTTCCCCACAATAGTACGTATGCGTCACAAAGGGCTAATCCCAACCTAATTCTACTTGCGATTTCCGAAGTTTCCTAATGAGAGTACGAAGAATACAATCCTGCATCTTTCTGCTTTTATCTCGCTATTTCTTCACTTTCCTTGTGTCTACACTTTTTTATTCGCCAAGCATAAGCCATCTTCAATAATCTTAACGTCTGTATATCACTACAAAATTCATTTCTGTCGTAGATATGCCCAGTCCTTCCCAGTGTAAACTTCGAAGACTACTACGTTGTCTTAACTTACGAGATTCCACCTCCTTTCCCTGGCCTTACTTACGTGTCCCTTTTCGAGTCTTCCATTACACACGCCAGATTATTTCTTTTCTTCCCCTGCAAGGTATATCGTCCCTCGAAACTCTCTACCGAGCTATCTTGCAAGACATGCAAGTTTTAACTCCTCGTATGTATGTAGATGTGCAGGATTCTTTTACGTGCTTTTTATATGCTTGTCCATTTTGCTTGTGTTTGTTTTTGGTGAGATCCACAGAAACTGTGAGTAAAAAGGTTCTTTTTGTGGGACACTTCATTTCCAGTTACACACATATTCGAAATGTGGGAATGTTTCTTTTGACCACATCCTCTCTTTCTCTCTCACTCCATATATATATATATATATATATATATATATTCATTCTTGAATGTCGCTTCCCGCGTTAGCGAGCTAGCGTCAGGAACAAACGAAGAAAGGCCACATTCGCCCACACTCAGTCTCTAGCTGTAATGTGTAACGCAACGAAACCAAAGCTCGCTTCCCACAACCAGGCCCCACAGACCTTTTCATAGTTTATCAGTGGCGTCTTAGCTACGTTTCCTCCTTGTATATCATCCGACTGCTCTTTGTCTTCTATCCCATTCCTTTATCTCTCCTGACGATGTGATCCTTACACGAAAGTGCACTTGGGAACTTATCGTGTTTCATTTTCCTGTGGAATACCTGCATATACTAGATCACGCGCACCACTATGACCTCTTGCACTATATAGAGTGTGTGTATGAGTGTGTGTGAGTGTGTGTGTGTGTGGGGTCCGTAAACAGGTGAGACCTTTTGAGCCTCGATCATCTAACTTTTCGACTTGTGCAGAAGTCATCTTCCAAGAGAACGAACAGGATAACGGAGACGCAAGACTTGTATATCCACAGGTCACTCCTCACCCTCGCTGTTTCTATCTCTTCTCCTCTCCTTTCCTGACCGGTCGGTTCTCCCGGTCCCCGACCCCCGTCCCCTCCCCGAACATTCTGCCACCGTTAGTTAGCTATGCCGCAGCTGCTGGTAACCATCGCACGAGGCCTTCTCGGTGATTGGTCACTTTTCCTATGCATATGTGGACAGCTTTCTAAGATGTATTTTTAGGGGGGAAGACTTGGCTGTTTGTGCTATAAGAAGTCTTCATGATAGGGTAGATCTTACGTTACGAATGTTTGAGTGATGGAATTATAGAGCTATCGAAAGAGATTCAAAAATTATGAGAGGGGTTTAGAGAGAGAGAGAGAGATATGAGCAAAAATTGGCTTTGGGAGGCATGAAACTTAACGGTACAAGACTAGGAGTTGTCGAGTTAGATGTGTCGAGACGGTGTACATACCGAGGGTGAAAGGATGGAGCAGATCTGAAGGAAGTGGAGGAGTGCATTGGAGAATCGTCAGCATAGGAGGAGTGTCTTTGGTTATATGTTAAAGGAAATGAAATCATTGATGAAAAGAAGGAACTCTGTGCGGCGCTAGACAACGCTGTTGACTGGGAGAGGGAAAGAGTGGTTGATCCATTAGCAACTACAGAGATAGGTCGACCAGAGAGGGACAAAGAAAAGGAGGGAAGCCAAAAGAGGGGAGTTTAGAGGTGATATGTTAGACAGTTAAACTTATCGACTGTGTACCAAAGAAAGTTTGCTTCAGTTATCAATAAATGGACAAATTTTTGAGGCGAGAAAGAAAATAATGTTAGTGAATCTTCATTGATTCGCTTATTGACGAAGCTGTGTGGGTGCTTATTACGCTTGTTACACCTAATACTGAATTCTCTTAGACTGAACGTCCAGTGCCCTGTTTTGCTCAGTGAGAAGGGGTAGTGAACAGCTCAGCACTGTACCTTAACAAAGTGGAGAACAAGTAACTTGTTCTATAAGAAAAAGAAGAAACACGAATTAGAAGTCATCTTAAACCATGAACCTTAAATACATACAAAACTAGATAGTCTGTCCACTGTATTAGGATTTTCCCAGGCCGACAGCGCTTAGGCTAGCCGGTAATTCTGGTCGACTGAGACTACACTGGCTCACGTACTTCCACAGTCCCGAATGGTCAGCGATTTCAGTTATGGCACCACACGGGCTTCTAACACAATGTAGACCGTCTTGGGTTCCATACAATACTCCCAGCAGGTCACAATGAAGCTTAAAAACCCTTGTCTTCTCAAGGTCCCAGTGCAGACCGCTAGGCACACTCCTCTTCACACACGTCTACGGTTAAAAACTAGGCACCACAGACCTCCGTCGACTGGGGTGCACCACGTCTCCTCACTTAAATATTCACGAGAGATGATTAGTACCTGACGTGTTGTTCACGTGAAAGGGGGGGAGCTCGTCCACACTTGCAAGACTGATAACAAAAAAGATATCCTATAAATATGCATTGGTTATCTGCAGTTTCACCTGTCTGAGTGACTTACAGTTTTAATTTTTACAATTAAAGAATTTTTTCTCTCATTCGTACGACATTCTTCGTCGTACTTCTGTCTCCTACGTGGCAATTCTGTCTACTACGTCGTACCTCTGCTACGTCTCCGTTTTACTGCGTCTCACTTCTATCAACGAGGCACTCTCATTCTAGCGTATAGACGCATGAGATAATAGTTTCATTGTAATATTTCAATTAACTCGTTACATCTTATTACTGGAAGCAATATACTTATGACCAACCTGTTCATAAATCCTCGATTTTAATTCATAAGTGGAAGGATGTATAATCAGTATCTATATTTAGCGAGCGAGCGAGCGAATCTAGCGCTTTGGATTTAACCTCCTGAGAGCAAGATAGTACTCGTATGTGTCACAACAAAACTGTGGACAGCCAATGTCTCACATCCTGATCTAAGCCTGTTACACTGTCGTAATCTTGACAAAGTACTTACTGTGACACCGTGTGACATAGGGTAACCACTCGGGTCATAGGTCAGGTACTTAAGCAGATAGATGGTCATGACCTTCACAACGAAAGATACACTATAATCCTCCAGAAGCCCACCGTATCGAATTGGTGGCCACGCCCTCACAATTAACACTACCGGCGTGGATGACTGTGCTTCAGTGAAGCAGTCGGTGTTGCAAGTAGTCTAATTACGTCTCTCGAAAACCAATTTGGACCACTCCTGGAAACGTCCACTATGTGACTCCTAGGAGGTTTATCACTCTACATTGGCAGCCTTGCTGTCCCATCCTGCTTCGCTAACAGCCTTCAAGTAAAACTCTGGCTCCTTTTCCCCAACAGGATTCCTCGTAGAACGCTGCTAGCGACTGTCTCCTGCGGCACCGCTGAGCACAAATTGCAACTCGCCCGCCAACTCAGAATCTAGTTAACGCCTCCACCCTTCTGCAGAAGCCAGATGAAGCGTTGTGTCCACGCAACTCTCCCTAAGGAAAGCCCTCCTTGACACACCTCACATCTCCTTCATCTTTCCGAATAGAGCCTCCTCAGCCTCATCTCACTTCACCTCACCTCAACTCATCTCGTCTTAACCTGCTCTTGCATCACCTGCAGCAAGCAGCTCATCCTTTGCCACATCTCTCAATGTTATAAATAATCGTGTCTGTTCGCTTTTCTGTTTGTCTGTCTAACTGGCTTTGGAAGGGTTACATTCCTAGGAAAATGCCATAAGCCCTAAGTTGGGCCAATAAAGTGAATTGATCATGCTCACAGCAGTGAAGATGAGAGTGTAGTGAGTACGAGGATGTAGTAAAGACATGGGTGTAACGAAGATGAGGAAGCTGTGAAGATGAGAACTTTGAAGATATAGTTCGGTGAAGATGAGGGAGTTGTGAAGATTAGAGAACTGTGAAGATGTAGGTGAAGGTGAGGGAGTTGTGAAGATGAGGGAGTTGTGAATATGTAGGTGAAGATGAGGGAGTTGTGAAGATGTAAGTGAAGATGAGGGAGTTTTTAAGATGTAAGTGAAGATGAGGGAGTTGTGAAGATATGAGTTGTGAAGATGTAGTGTAGTTAAGGTAAAGGTCAGCCGAGGAATATAGTCAACCCAATAAAGCACAGTGTCGTTAACGGTGTTCAACGTAACCCTTCTCCCAGTCCTTTGGGCACAATATCATGCGCAAAGGGACGTACCGTCGTACCCGAGGGACGTACCGTCGTACCCAAGGGACGTACCGTCGTGTCCAAGGGACGCACCGTCGGTACCAAGAGCTTAATAAAGATGGCCGAAAAGTGGACAGATTTAACGCTCGTTGGGTTAAACTTTATCTTTCCCCCCTTCCCTCTGTGCTGGCTCTGGAGCGACCTGGCTGGCTGGCTGCTCTTGTCTACTGTTGGCGTGGAGAAGAATACAACCACGAACAGGTCAGGTCCGTCCGTTATGCCTACCGGCTTACGTTCGTTACGTCTTTGTCTTATTTTCTGCCTCAAGATTCTTTTTTTTTTTTCCTCGTCCAATATTTCAGGACTTTTCCTTTCATGTCTCCCATAGTTCTACCATAAAGGAAAACAAGACCGATGGTTGAGAAACTGTTTAATAACTACACTTATCTATATATTTCTGTTGATATATGTCATATGGCACCATTGCTTCGCTGTTACCAATCGGCAAAAAGTCCCACACCCCAGGTACTCATTCTGATTCGACTAATGGGTTTCTCAATAATAAAGATAGGAATTCGCTGGCCATAGAGATGAGTATTGCATATGAATATTTCAGGGTGTACATGTAAACATGATTCGACATACAGTTTATATATATATATATATATATATATATATATATATATATATATATATATATATATATATATATATATATA
>JAYMFT010207486.1:0-11564 GCA_038088735.1 Panulirus argus | reverse complement strand
AGCACTCCCTGCCTGGCTCCTTCTTCTGTTTCCCTTTTTAGAAATTGAAAATACAAGAAGGGGAGGGTTTCCAGCCCTCCGCTCCCACCCCTTTTAGTCGCCTTCTACAACACGCAGGGAAAAAGATCATACACCAGATAAGGAAGAAAGGAAAGAAAAGAAGGACATGCATACAAATTGATTGCTGGAGGATATAGGAGTGCTAGAAGCAATTTCTGTGATAAGGAAAATGAGACGCATTAGAGGTTATAACAACACATAAGAGGGTGACCAGTTATTGTTACACTTAACATGGAAAAATCAAGCAAGGAAGTACTTAGAAAAGCTAAGAGTCTTAAAGACATGTTGTAATTCAATGGGATACTCATCAAGTATGAAAAATCTAAGGAAGGGGTGGAGAGAATCAGAGTATAATCAGAAGATGAAAAAAGTGAAGATGCCTCACATGGTAAGAGGATGGAGCAGCGTCACTAGAACTGCAGAGAGGGCAGAAGTATTAGGGGATGGTAATCTCAGACAGAAAGTCATGTATTCAAATGATGATGGATTAGTAATTTGTGTTACAGACCTGGAATTCAAGGATTGTATAAATGCACCTGGTATCACTGGAGCTGCGGGAGCTATGCTTACCAAAAAAGATAAGCTCTCATCCGTTCTGCCAAGAGGGCATAAATAGTAGGATATGGTCCATTCAGACAATACATAATGAGAATAGTAATTGTAGGAAAGCGCATAGCAGTGTCAATTTATAAATCCTCCCAAGAATTGCAATAAAATGAAACAAAAATTTAATGAAAGCAATAAAGGAATAATCAGGATGGTACAAGAAGCAATGAAACACTCACTTCTTTGTGATGAAGTAAAGTACTGATAATGGGGAATTACCATTATAAAGTGACTAACTACGGAAATTTAGATTCACATGGTGATAGGGAGTCATAAAGACACAAGGTTTTTGAGAGCATACAGGAAAATTTCCTGTACCAACATGTCAGGGAGCAAAATAAGATGAGAGGGACTGATACACTAACATTACTGGATCTTATTTTCACTCACACTAGCATGGATACTGAGAGCATTATATTCAATACACCAGCTGGAAGAAAAGATATGTAACTGAATATGTGGTAAAAGAGGATATTAAAACAGCATTGGAAACACATAATAGAGGACAGAAAAAAAATCACAAAAAAATACACATATCTCAATCATTTCTAAGGTAATTTAGATTGGGAAATGGAATTCAGTCACCAGGAACTTGGGTTTTGCATTGAGAGGTCCTGTGATACAATGAAGGAATAGATGCATGAGTACCTCGAACCTCTATTACAGATAGGATGGTAAGAAAGAAGACGAAATGGTTTAATATAAGATGTCATACAGCAAAAAAGCAATGAGATGTGCAGTAGCAAAGATAAAGATGGAACTCTAGCCAGCCAGCATTTGCAAGGTATAAGAGAATATAAAATGAGTATAGAATGATTAGAAAAGAGGAACAAAGAAATTTTGACAGAAATATTGTGGACAATTCAGCTAATAATCCAAAACTTTTCAATAAATTCATCAGGAGTCAGTTGTCAGTTAAGGTGCAGCTAATCTGGATAAGGGATTCAGAGGGAAAATTTGTAAAGGATGATGTCAGGGTATCTGAGGAAATGAATAACAAGTTCAAAAGTGTTTTTACAGTGGACAACTCTGTAGCCTCAAAACAGTGATGTTGGAATGAGGAGGAGGTTTTGGAAATCAACAAGATATCTCGAAAAGATGTTAACAGAACACTGAAAGGAATTGACCCATACAAAGCTTAGAGTGCTGATTAAATTTAATCATTACGCTACAGATGTGTGCAGATATGCAAGATAAACCTCTTGATTTAAATCTTTATGATGCTAGTGGAGAGAGGCATTGTGCCAAGGAAATGGAAAAGAGCAAATCTCATACATATATATAAGAAGGGAGACCAAAAACAGGTGTTGAACTATAGACCTGTCTCACTAACAAGTGTGGAATGTAAGATTCTGGAAAAGATTACCAGAAAGCAAGTGGATGGCTTTCTGTGGAGGGGAAACTTCTTAAGTGAGAGACATCATGGTTCTAGGAAAAGGTCATTTGTAACTAACATCTTAGAGTATTACATGTGAGTGAGCTCAATCCTGGACAAAAGGGAAAGCCTGGTGGACTGTCTGTATCTGCAGTACCAGATGACATTTGACACTGTACCACATAGGTGGATGATTAAGAAACTGGATCATCAAGTATGAATAAGGGTAAAACTCCTACAATGGACAGAAAATTATCTCACTGGAAGAGAAGTATGGATGCATCTTAGAGGAACCTTTTCCAAACGGGTTGAGGTGACCAGTGGAGTGCCACAAGGTTTGGTTCTAAGACCATTACTTTTTTTAATCTGTCTTAATAACTCACCTGGAAGTGTTGAATCCTATCTCAAAATGTTTGCAGGTAATGCAGAGGTCATGAGGAAGTGAAAGGCAAGGAGGATTGCATCATCTTACAAAGGAAAATAAACTGACTCCAAAGTTAGTCTAAAATGTGGTTGATGAAATCCAACCCAAGCAAATGTAAAGTAATGAGGATGAGACAAAGCAAAAGGCAGCCTCAATATGATTATTACCTAGCAGGACTTAAGTTTCAGCATTCTTTGTGTTAGAAAGACTAGGAAATAGACATCATTCCTAAACTACTGCCATACTTCCATACTAGGAGAACAGTTAAGGACAAACTGTCAGCTGGCAAATACCAAATGAGCTTTCAAGTATATGGATAAGGAAATATTTAGCAAGCTATTCATGTCATACATAAGGCCAAAACTAGAATATGCTTCTAAGGTTGATTCACTGCACCTAAAGAAGCACAAAGCTCATGGAAAAAGTCCAGAGGAGGGCAAGAGAGTTGGTACCAAAATTAAGAGAGCTAAGCTACAGTTAAAGACTAGAGGCTTTAAACTTACCCACCTTGCAAGAAAGAAGATTCAGAGGGGACCTGATCACAACCTTTAATTTCTTAAAAGATATTAATGATGTGGAAAGCAGACAATTCTTTGAGAGATGTATGGATAAAGCAACCATGGGACATAACATGAAATTAAGTAAAAACTCATAAATAAGGATGTAAATAATAAATAACTACTTTTATAGTACAAAACTGGGGAATGAATGGAAAGGAATGACTTAGGAAATGGTTAATGCATACAGCATACAACAGCATACAAAGATTTAGTAAGTTGTATGATAGCATACTGTGATCAAGAGATAGGGCCCTAAAAGTGTAAATCCCCCTCCCTCTGCAGTAAAAACAGGTTATTAAAAATACATAAAAATCCTCTTTGTATAACATCCTGGCTTCTTCACATGACAATCCTTAAGCGTACTCCAACAATTCCTCCACAATTTGTTTTCTATGGGAAGCACAAAAACCAATCAAAATCAGGTTCAGCACAGTCCACTAAAAACATTATACAGGGCCATGAAATATGCCAGTATTTACCTAAAATGTCCTTGGGTACCTTGTCACATGCCTTAGCAGCATATCAAATGGTATCTCTTCATGGTGAATTCCATGGATGTCCACAGGAATATTTTTCAAGAAAGGTAAAACATGTATGTAGGGAACCAGCAATAGAGAGTGAGTCAACAAACTTAAAGGATACAAGTTATATGTGTTCACATGGAAACACAAGTTTAAAATTTTGACAAATTTCCTAAAACTAATTAGTTTAATTTCACACAAGTAACTTTGACTATGAATATGTCATAAGTGCAATTTTTCTATGAAATGTAAGAGAGTCAAATGCCCCCTCTTGCTCCTTCCTATGGGTGCCCATGGTGAGGATCTTAAACACCTGAATCCCATGGCCACCACTGCAAGTTTTTATAAAGTATCATCCTCAAGAATTTCTCCAAATAGTGGTGCTCCAAAAGCACACAGAATTCCTTGGTCAATGGGCTGGGTATGAGAGTATAAATGAGAAGAATAAAGATACCTTAAATGTTGTCTTTTACAAGAAGTAACACTTTCTCCAGCTCAGAGTTCTTAATTTGATGTGATATTTGTAATTTTCCATAAACCTTGGCACTTCAGTGTCAGCATAAAATTCCAAAAGATGAGCCTTTTGTTTTTTGAAGTTGCAAATGGTGTAGTTACAGACCCCTAATCCATCAACCAACCTTTCCAATGGAGCTTCCTTCTCTTATTTCCTCAGTAATTACCCCTTCTTTGCAATACTTAGGAAAAGTGCTTCGTCTTAGCACTTCCACTGGCCAAAGGACTATCTGTTTGCCTTTTAGATTTTTTCATACAGAACAAAGGGTGAAAATTCAAAGTAATACACACAGAGAGGGCTGCACAATCAAAGGGTAGGTTTGAACTGAAACTATATGTACCATTTTCACCATGCCCCCTAATCATAGCAACTATCCCAGTACTTAATCTAAAGCATAAAAGACAAGCCCATAATAAATTCTTACTCAAAAACTTGTAACTATTAATTTGTACAGTAATTCTTACATAATTTCTGGTGTAGTTTTGAGAAAGTTAATGTCAAAAGTATGCATCATTAAACAGAAAAGGTTTGGGTATAAAGAACTTCTCCAAGCTAACAGTGTCCACCAAATAGCCAGTTTCTAAAATATTTCAGTTCCTGGGTCACCATATTTGTCAACATGTTTATATAACGTGGCTTGTCATGTCAAGGTGCAATCCTCTTATGTCTCCAGTGCCCAACCAGGCAAACTACACACAGCTCTTAAGCCATAATTTTACATTTCTTTATTTGATATTCCCATAGTCTCATCAGTTAATCAAGGTATCCTTAACCCATTCACTGCAGTTGGTTAATTTTATGGTCTACCCCTCAGGGTGGCAGTAATTACAAAATAAAAAAAATGGTATTAAGCATATTCAGTATTGATAATGAACAGGGTACTATCTCCTGATGGGAAAAATGTAGGACTGTGCTGGATCTAGCTATCGTCTCACCATCTATATCTGCATACTCTCAAAGTTGCGTGGTTTTCTCTGCACTACCGGGAACATGATGCAGCAGCTGGGTTTTTTGCTTAAACTCTTAATATTCTTGTGAAAGTGTAGTTACAGGTTACTTTGGATAACCGTTTTTACTTGATATAAAAATATTCATGTAAAACGTAAAAGTAATACTCAATACACTTATAATTTACTTTATGCATTGAAACACAGTGGTGCGTTTAGGAGAGCACATATTCAGAAGACATCTTCATACTATACTCTCATCTAAGCAAAAATGTTGAAAAGGTATGAACTTTGGCTGGAACTTTGGGCATATTTTGTCCATATTTTCTGTAAATTATCATCTCCGTGCCCATGTTATTTACTGTCAACAGAATGAATAGCTTGCAGGAGTGAAAAAAGTGATCATGAGGCATTACCTTTTCAAAAATTTTCATCTCATCCTTAGTTGTGTTACTCCACCTAGGCAGTTTCCATGAGAATGATGATATCCATTTGTTTTCTCCACAATCTTTACCATTATGACTATCAAAAAATTCAAGAAAAAATCATGTTCCTTTAAGTTATGATTCACAGCAAAAGCATTTGCTTTTCCTAATTTGGCATAAATGGAATAGCCTGTAAGTCCAATGTTCAGCCTCAAGCTCCATTCCTGCCACCCTCACCATTCACTTGTGTTCATTTTGGTGGTGGTGTATGTGGATCATGTGCACCCTCACCATCACTCCCAGTCATTATGCCTCTCCCCTTCACTGAATGGATATTCATCTTCACTTGTTGATTCATTAAGTTGATCTGAGACATACCCAACAAGAATATTAGGATAATCAATGGAGTCAAGGGATGGCAAGGCAGGCACAGCCTGCTGTTGTTGTACAGTCCTCTCTGCCATGATTAAACACAATGACTTGTGTATTTTGAAAAACCCTGCCTATATCTTATGACAACATTACGAATGTTGCCAATTATGCCTTCCATTACCAATATTTTCATGTCAAATTCTTACCTGGGAGTTCTGAATGCATAAATCATATTTGTATCTGCCACAATGAACCCTTATTACACAGAAATCAAACATATAACTCCAACAGTGAATGAGTTAAAAAATCTCTAGAGGCTTTTACGTACCTGTACAGATAAGCTATGGTAGAGCAGATAAAAGAAAGAACAGAAGAACACAAGTAAGTCAATTCATTGTCCTTCTGATGTTCTCAGAAGCATTCCAAAATTTCAAATATCATGGCTCACCACAAATCCCACCAGATGAGGTATCTTCATCGCTGTTGTCTAAGCAGTCATTATCACCATCACAGAGATATCGTTCATCTATGCATCTCAAGTTCTTCTTACACTGAAACTGACCTTCACTGCACAAACTTGGCTGAAAATTGTCACATAATGTAATGCAGATAATTTCATGTACATATAAAGAGAAAAAACTCATACATGAATATATGGAAAAAAAATCTGAACTCAAAATCATATGGTATTTATTAACTTAAACAATATGCTAATGCTCCAAATATCATCAATACAGTAATCCTCCGATTTAACAAACCCCAATATAATGGATTTTAGATTTAACAGACCAGGCAAATAATGATACATTAATTATTAATAAATTAAAAATAAAAAAAAAAGAAAAATATCACATGCCGCACCATGCACCTCTCATATTGCACTTGTTTTTGGTAGTATGGGATATGCTCGCTTTGGTGATGTAGTGGGGTGAGAGAAACACAGATTGGGTGGGAAACACTATACAGATTCTAACATTTCGACAGAGTCTTGATCACAGAATGAGTACAGAAGAACAGGAAACACCTTATATACGTGTTGTCATCGGCTTTCATCCCCCTGGGTACCTGGTATGACTTCCCGAATGGCTGCATCCTGTGTTTGACCTTGCTGCCTCTGCCATGTTCCCCTTGGGCACCCCTGCTATGACTGACCTTGTGATCTCCATCAAGCTTGATCTTGCTGCCTCTACCGCAGTGATCTGTCTCGCGGCCATTCTCGCAAGGCACACAAAGCCCTCCCACTGATTCATGTTTTCTTTTGTTGCTATATATGCTGCCTCAATCGATTTTCTTTATTTTCTCAAACTGCCCTTGCTTAGTATTTTCATCTCACTCCAGTTCAGCAGGTGCCTTTTTTCCTCTGCATGCACTGCCACTGAGTTAGAGGTTCTGTACACCCCTCTAACACACTGGAGGTGCATGCAGAGGAAAAAGGGCACCTGCCAAACTGGAGTAGGATGAAAATACTAAGGGCAGTTCGAGAAAAGTAAGAAAAATGATTGAGGTGGCTTACAAAGCAATAAAAGTAAACGTGAATCCCTGGGATGGCTTTGTGTGCCTTGCATGAGTGGCCACAAGACAGATCACTGCGGCAGAGGCAGCAAGATCAATCTTGACGGAGACGACGAGGTTGGTCACGGCAGGGGCAGCCAGGGGGAACATGGCAGAGGCAGCTAGGTCAAACACTGGGCGCAACCATTCGGGAGGTCACATCAGGCACCCAGGGAGGTGAAGGCCAATGATGACACGTATATAAGCTGGGATCTTGTTCTTCTGTACTCATTCTGTGATCAAGACTATGTCGAAACATTAGAATCAGTATGGTGTTTCCCACCCAATGTGTGTTTCTTTCACCCACCCACATCACCAGATTGTCATGGAATATTCATATACTCACTCTGTTTCAGTCTCAGTCTCCCTCAAGCTATCATGTGGTCAGGTTGTGTACAAAGAATTGAGATTTTATTTATAAAGTGATTTCATCTATCAAATAAGTCTGCAATCCTTACAATTCAAAATGACATCAAGTGATAGGGGGAGTTAAAAGAAAGTGTGTGAACTGTATATTGTATCAAAAAATTGTTACATTCGATTTACCGGACTTTCGGCATTAACAGACGCCCCCCGCTGCTATCAGTCCATTAAATCGAGGGATTATTGTATATCAAGTAATTCAAATTTTTTTTTGCAGAACAGGATCTCAAGTTTCTTCTTAAGCAATTATTCTGTTGCAAGGCGCAGCTAATTCCTAATAAAACTGTTGTATGATTGTATGAGATTGCAAGAGTAAATTAATGAACTCCAAGAAAAAAATGATAATAATTCAAAACTTATATATAAAAAATTTTCTTAAATCTAAAAATGTTTTATATGTTGTATATAGTAGATATTTGAACTTCAAATATCCCATGTATAGCATTTGCATTAAGCACCACAGTCTCTCTTAGTGTGAATCATTTAACACTTCATCTTTAAATACTTTCCATCTTTTTTTTTCATAACAAAATGACAGTTATTTCATGTTCCCACTTTACCATGTGAGCCTACTGTGGTACTATAGTACTGAATGGGCATGGCTGTTTGAGTGGCCTGTGCACCTCATTAAACAGAAAAGCTGTGCACATATTCTCCATGAAGGACTCCCCACCATTTTCATCATCAGTTCATTATAGGTGAAATCTACCAATCTGTCTATATCTCTGATGTCCAATCTCTCCAGGAATTTCCATCAAGAGGGTGGTCACAGCAAAAGAGTCTCCATTTTTCCTTACAAGCCTCCATCACATACACTATTCCACACATTCTTCCAACATTTCTCTCACTCCAGTACTCTTTCATTCTATTTCCCAATGGTGGTCTTCCTCTCACACCAACCCCTTTAATCATACTATCATACACTCTCCTTGTACAATCCCATTCAGTATTCTTTCCATATGCTCAAACCACATCAGTGTATTACATTTCACCCATTCAGTCACTCCACAATTCATTTCCTTTGCATTCCCTACCATACCACATCTCTCATACACCCCTTCATCTCTTTCTTCATTCCATCTAGTCATAACACACACCCTCCTCATATAGCTTATTTCCACAGCCTGGATTCTTGACCTCTGCAACTCATTCCATGTCCATGTTTCAGCTGCATAGGTTAGCACTGTGAAGATTACGCTGTCTCTTAATCCTTTCTTCACTTCCATACTTACACCCCTACCCAACATATTCTATCAAGGGACCCAGTAACTCTTTCATCCTGTATAGCTCTCTCCCTTACCTCTCATTCTACATCCTAAATACTTCAATTCTCTAACCTTTTCTAGTCTTCCTCCCCTCACAGTCTAATACACTTTCTTTCCCATGCATTTCTGTGTGTCATAGAAGGTAACTCAAGGGGTCAGGAGTGGGGGGATGGAAACCCTTCCCTTCTTTTATTTCAATTTCTAAAAGGGTAAACAGAAGAAGGAGTCAAGCTGGGAGTGTTCATCCTCCTCGAAGACTCAGACTGAGGTGTCTGAATGTGTGTGGATGTAACCAAGATGAAAAGAAAGAAGAGATAGGTAGTATGTTAGAGGAAAGAAACCTTGATATTCCGGCTCTAAGTAAAAAAAAAAAAAGCTCAAGGGTAAAGGGGAAGAATGGTTTGGAAACTTCTTGGGAGTGAAGTCAGGGATTGGTGAGTGGACTAGAGCTATGGAAGGAATAGCACTACTCCTGAAGCAGTTGTGGGAGTGTGTGATAGAGTGAAAGGAAGTAAATTCCAGACTGATGTGGATAAAACTGAAAGTGGAGGGTGAGAGATGAGCGATTATTGCTGTTTATGCACCTGGTCATGAGAAGAAAGATCTTGAGAGACAAGTGATTTGGAAGCAGCTGAGTGAATGTGTCAGCAGTTTTGGTGGGCGAGACCGAGTATTAGTGATGGGTGATTTAAATGTGATGGTAAGTAATATGGCAGTTCAGGGTATAAATGTTGCACATGGGGTATTCAGTGTTGTGAATAGAAATGGTGAAGAGCTTTTGGATTTGTGTGCTGAAAAAAGACTGGTGATTGGAAATACCTGGTTTAAAAAGAGAGATATTCACAAGTATATGTATGTGAGTAGGAGAGATGGGCAACGGGCATTACTAGATTACGTATTAATTGATAGTCATGTGAAAGAGAGACTTTTGGATATAAATGTGCTGAGAAGGGCAGTTGGTGGGATGTCTGATCTCTATCTTCTGGAGGCAAAGGTGAAGACTTGGACAGGTTTTCAAAAAAGAAGAGAAAATGTCAGGGAAAAGAGAGTGGTGAAAGTAAGTGAGCTTCAAAAGGAGACTTGAGTGAAGAAATATCAAGAGAAACTGAATGCAGAATGGCAAAAGATGAGAGCAAATGAAGTGAGGGGAGTGGATGAGGAATGGTATGTATTTAGGGAAACAGTGATGGCATGGGCTAGAGATGCATGTGGCACGAGAAAGGTGGGAAGTAGGCAGATTAGGAAGGGTAGTCAGTGGTGGGATGAAGAAGGAAAGTTGTTAGTGAAAGAGAAAAGAGAGGCGTTTGAAAAATACTTACAAGGCAGGAGTACAAATGACTGGGAGATATATAAGGGAAAGCAGCAGGAGGTCAAGAGGAAGGTGCAAAGGTTGAAAAAGAGGGCAAATGAGAGTTGGGGTGAAAGAGTATCATTAAACTTTAGGAAGAATAAAAAGATGTTTTGAAAGGAGGTAAATATGGGAACATCGACGAAGGGGCCAAGGGAGGAAGTGATAACAGGTAGTGATTGAATGAGGAGGAGACGGTGTGAGTATTTTGAAGGATTGTTGAATGTGTTAGATAATAGTGTAACAGATGTAGGGTGCATTGGTCGGGGTGTTGTGCAAAGTGAGAGTCAGGGAGAGTGGTCTGGTTGAGAGAAAGGAGGTGGTGAAATCCTTGCGAAAGATGAAATCCAGCAAGGCGGCGGGATTGGATGGTATTGCAGTTGAATTTATATAGAAATGGGGTGACTGTGTTGTTGAATGGTTGGTAAGAATATTCAGTGTATGTATGGATCATGGTGAAGTGCCTGAGGATTGGTAGAATGCATGTATAGTGCTATTCTGCAAAGGCAAAGGAGATAGAGGTGAGTGTTTAAACTACAGAGGTATAAGTTTGTTGAGTATTCCTGGAAAACTGTCTGGAAGGGTATTGACTGAGGGGGTGAAGGCATGTACAGCGCATCAGACTGGGAAGGAGAGGTGTAATTTTAGAAGTGGTAGAGGATGTGTGGATCAGGTGTTAACTCTGAAGAATGTATGTGAGAAATACTTAGGAAAACAGATGGATTTTTTACGCAGCATTTATGGATCTGGAGAAGGCATATGATATGGATGAAAGAGGTGCTTTGTAGAAGGTTTTAATAATATATAGTGTGGGAGGTAAGCTGCCAAAAGCAGCGAGAAATTTCTGTCAAGGGTGTAAGGCATGTGTACGAGTAGGAAAGGAGGAGAGTGGTTGGTTCCCAGTGAAGGTTGGTCTGCGGCATGAGTGTGTGATCCCCCATTGTTATCTGATTTGTTTATGAATGGGGTGGTTAGGGAGGTAAATGCAAGAGTTTTGGAAAGAGGAGCGAGTATGCAGTCTGTTGGGGATGAAAGGGCCTGGGAATTGAGTCAATTGTTGTTCGCCGACGATACAGCACTGGTGGCTGATTCGAGTGAGAAACTGCAAAAGTTGGTGAATGAGTTTGGAAAAGTGTGTGAAAGGAGAAAGTTGAGAGTAAATGTGAATAAGAG
>JAYMFT010207475.1:0-11565 GCA_038088735.1 Panulirus argus | reverse complement strand
TTCCCGCGTTAGCGAGGTAGCGTTAAGAACAGAGGATTGAGCCTTAGAGGAAAAATCCTCACTTGGCCCCTTTCTCTTTTCCTTCTTTTGGAAAAGTGAAAACAGGAGGGGAGGATTTCCACCAGTCCCCTGCTCCCTCCCCTTTTCGTCGAAGTTTAAGACCAAGTTGGGAGTTACGTTCTTTAATGTTTGTTAGGTTAGGTTAGATTAGATTATATTTGTTAGAGGTGGAGGATTTTTTAGTAGAAGTCACTGAAGTGTGGGGCAGAGGTAAGCTCTTTATTTCTACTTAGAGGATGGTGGTATGTTATGGAGTGGTTTGGGTGGAATGGGGTCTTATGCTGTTGCATGAAATTGTGTCTTAAGCACATTGAAGTAGAGCTATACTGGGAAGGTCTTTGTCTCAATGTGAAGGTATTGAGTGCTTGTGGTTCAGGTGGCCAGTTATTGTTCAGAGTGCACTATTTTGTTTGGTTTGCAGTTTTATAATATTTACTTTTCAGAGGACAAAAGACCAAGCAGGTGAGGCAAGTTTTAAAGTGGAGCAGTTGAATTGTTTGTGGAGGACGTTTAGGGATTCTATTTCTTATCTAAATCTGATAGCTGTTTGTGTTCTTAGGCCATTTAATTTGAGAGATGCTTTTGTATTAATGTAATTCGTTTGGGGATTGAATGTCCTGTGCATCATAAGTGATGCCTAGAATGGTTGGTGTTTTGATTCAGTGGGAATGATTGTCCACAGAAATTGACTAGAGGGTGTGGGCTGGATCTGTGTCCATTTGGAGTAAAGAGAGTGATTGAAGAGTTCTGTGCAGAAGCAGACATTTTGTCCTGGGAGACCCATTGTTCCAATTGTAAAATGTAGCACTGCAAGTTTGATGCTGCTATTTTGGTGTTAGAGCATTGTGATATGATTCTGAGGTTGTATGCATAAGAAAGGATCTTCATGAAGTGGTTTGCTAGAGATAATGGGAGGCCATGTAGAAAGAGATTGAAGAGAGTTGGAAAAAAAAAAAAAATGCTCCTTGGGTAATTCCATTGCTAACTATAAGTGATTTAAAGGTGAAGCCATCATGAGTGAATGCCACGATGGCCAGCTGGAGACAGTCTGAATGTTTTATTGATGTCATAAAACTAGGAGAAACATAAAAATCATATTGGTAATGCTTTATTTTACTTATGCCACTTTATTAGCAGATTTATTACCTATACCACTGCAAAAAGAGTTTTTACAATTATTGAGATTCCTATAAATCTCTCTTCTGGTGTGTAAAAAGAGACTTCTTAAAAGCTAGTGGAAAATTTTACCAAGTCCAACGAGAGTCTTCATATGAGAGAGCTTACTTGTGTCTATTTTGTCCTCTTGGGTACTGTTTTGGGACAATAACTCAAACAATGAGATTTTTTCCATTTTTCAAATTTGTTGTTTACCATATTTTCATTATTCTTCTACCTGATTTATCTTTTCTTTTATTTTCAGTCATTTCTTTTGCAAATAACAAATTTCCCCAAAGAATTATATTGAAATTAGCCATCTTTTTGCACAAACCTGACCTCACGCAAAGCACATGCACTTTCAGGAATCTGAATCATTTCCAGCAAAATGGCAAGCATATCTGCTGCTCCAGTAATTGTAAATTATCATTCATTATCATTGTGTTTGAGATATTACCAGAAACCACCTGCTTGTGGTTACAACATGGGTAAGAAGTCACTTCTTAGAGATGGTTAAGTATTGATAACGGGGCTTTAAATTTCAAGGAGACAGACTAGGGGAATTTAGATTCTCATAATGACAGGGTGTCATGAAGACAAGATTTTTGAGGGCCTACAGAAAACTTTCCCATACCAACATGTTACAGAGCACACTAGAATGAGAGGGATCATTATTGCTAGATCTTATCTTAACCCACACTAGCATGGATATTGAGAATATTATATACGATACACCACTTGTGAGAAATTACCACATAATACTCATGTTTCAGTATGTGGCAAAAGAGGACATCAAAAGACCAGAGGTGAGGCAGGAAATAAAGAGAAGATACAATCAAGGAAACTACACAAACCTTAATAATTACTATAATAATGTAGTTTCTGAAATGAAATTCAGTAGCCAGGAACCAGGGTTCTTTCGTAACATGAAATTTTCAACGAAGCAGTAGAGGTATGGGTTCCTCAAGAGAGAACAGTTAAACAGAGGATGAAATGATTCAATAAAAGCTGTCATAAAGCAAAGGAGCTTCAAGATGTATCCAGCCAGCCAGTATTTGCAAGGTATAAAAGAACACAGAACAAGTTTAGCAGGATAAGAAAGGAGAAACAAAAAAACTTGAAAAATGATATTGTGCCCAAGGCAGGCAAAAATCTAAAATCCTTTCCATAAATTCATTGGAAGTCAGTTATCAGTTAAGGAACAGCACAGAAGAGTAAAAGATGACTGATCACATTCTTTTAGTTCTTAAAAGAGATTGGTGATGCAGACAGTGAATACTTCTTCAAAAGATGTTGGAATAGAGCAACCAGAGGACATAACATGAAATTAATTACAAAACTTGTTCATAAGTACTAGAGAAATACCTTAAAAGCATGGTGGATGAAATTAATAGGATGACTGAGGACATGGTTAATGCAAACAGCATACGTACATAAAATTAAAAGGTTGTATGTCAGCAGAGAATGATCAAGAGACAGGACCCAACAAGCATAAAACTCCCTCCCTGTACAGTACAAACACATAATTATCTTCATAAAGGCTGTGACATTGCCAGCGTACAAAAAAAACAGTGATGTCAGGGATCTTTTTACCCCAAAGGATTCCATCATTTCCTTGCTCCCCTCATTAGAAGAATTCATCCCATTACATAATGTTGTAAAGCATGTAGTATAATGCCCCAAAATTTCAATATGACTTAACTGTACAGATTTCTTTAAGAAATTAAAGAAGCATTTTCAAGAGAAAGTAATAAAGGAATGTTGCCATTCAAATCTAAATACATTAAATGATATCTTTTTATCACAACTGAAACTATCAAAGCAACTTAGATTTTTTATCTTCTTGGTGCAAATGTTCATTAGGTTGCACTTGAAGTCAGCTCTATAGTTAGAATGGTTTCCATTCTGTCAAGAGACAGCAGCATGATATAGAATGGAGCACTCAGAAAAGTTTGTGGTCAAGGTGTTATTGCTGAAGTTTATGAGGGAGAATTTAGAAAAATGAAATATATTAGTGGCTTTGTGGTAGAGAGACATTAGGCATTTCATTGTATTAAGTGCAGTACTAAAAAATCTCAGCTTCCTGTCCCTGCCAGAAATGGAGAAACTCTCAAAATTGGTACAAACGTGGACTTATCCAGGACCATGTCAATTTCAGACTGCTGATGTTTAAGGACTTCACTTACAAATACAAAACTGTAAACTACACTCAGAACTTTGCAGATCCTGAAAGTAGAGTCAGAATTTAAAACACAAGAGTACTTGCCAGGGATATTCAGATACAAGTTCTAAAAACATGGCTGAAAAACAACATGGTTCTACAGTTATGGGGTGGTTTCACTCTTCAAGAAGTTTACCAATGCTGTCCAATGCTTACACAAGTTCTTACTCGTTGTAGCAGCTCTCATCCACCTTGGTAAGATAAATAATATTTTCAAGAATTTTTATTTCATCAGTGAGACCAGGGGGTAAAGCCCCTTGCTGGGTAACATTGAGATATGCCATGGATGGGGGACAAAATCCCCCAGTTTGGGGCTGTATGAGCTTGATTAGTTTGATTTGTAATGCCATACTGTCCCTCTACTCAGAGCCCTCCCACCTTGTAATATGTACTGGAAAACAGAATGAAATCAATCATGATGAGGAATTTAGTGTCTCTAGATCCATATTTTGACTTATTCTGTAAGAAAGCCAATTACGGAAAACAGAGGAGCGTAGCAAGTAAATACATAAATATATGTACATACATGGCAAATACCGGAACATCACTAGTTTGCAACAGGATGAATACCGTTATTTTGCAGAGAAATTGTATATATGTTAAAGTGTAAGGAAACTGTAACAGTGATGTAGTAAATGCATACATATTGCATCATATGGTGAGAGATGCATCATAAGGCTGGTAGAGTCAGATGTGGCAATGCCCTTGACTCACCTGAAAAGATGTTCATCTATGAGCATCATTGCACACATGAATACAGATCTATCATAATGTCTTATGTATTATGTTTTTGACAAAATATTTCTTTCATATGGCATGGATAAACAACAAAAATTTTTTTTATCCTTTTGCAAAGTCCCTCATTTGGGGTATATATATATTCATATATGGGTCTGCCACAGTCACTGGGTTAACGTTCGAGCTGTGAATAAAATCGTTCCTTGAAAATGGAAAAGAAATATTTTTCAAGGGCATGAAAGCCCTCATCACATAACATTTTATATATTTCATTAGAAAAAACTGACAAAGACTGATGGTTTAAGCATAGGAAAAAAAAATCTATCTAAATCCAACAGACAACATACAACATATCATATTGCAATAATCATTTGACTAATTTTCCAAAACTTCATACTTCTGGTCATTAATATGTTCATACTGCTAAATCAGTCATGATAAGTGTAACAATTTTTTCATTTTTTTCAACAGTAAAGAACCTACTAAGTACATCAACCTAGAAAAATCTCTCCAAACAAGGCGAATTAATTGTTGGAATACAAGCTTCCAAATGTCCCATGATGTGTTTACAACTTTGCCATATCTAGTCTCCACAATAGTTCCATCACTCTTGAGACTATAGTCATAACCTTTGAATGTGGGAAAAGAGAAGAGTAGTCTGGTAATTACTATATCCCACATCTTTCTCAAGAAGGGTGGAGGTTTATCTAGGCCAGCTTCTGCTGCTAGATCATCCATGTACTGCCACTGGTCATTATGCATGATATGAAAATGCTTGTCTAGCAGACCTTGTTGTTTCCATTCTCCATAAATTTTCTGGCTGATAGCTGTCATTTCTTCAACTGTAGGAAGCGTGACTCTTCCAGTCAAGTTAGCAAGAAAGTACTGAACCTGTGTAAAATAATTCTGAATTAGGAAAATGGATAAAAGGTTTGGCATGAATGGAGTTAGATTCTGGGAGCATCTTCCTCAAGACAGAGTATTACTGGTAAAATGTTGAGTGAAGGTTTTACATTTAGGTTTTATCTCTTTATTATGTTGAAGGCTCCAATCATGGAAAAGGTCAACAGTGAGGCCAGGCCTTAATTGAAATATGGAGAGAATTATGAAATGGAAAAAGAAAAGACAAGGGAAAGTATTTACGAATTTTTGAGAAAGTGATAGACCTGTCTTTTGAAATGTGCAAGGTCAAAGTTATTGGGAAAGACATGGGAAGGTAGAGAGTTCCAAAGCTTCGATGTGTTGGGAAAGAAGCAGGTATTAAAATGGCCCACTCTTGAGTTGCTGATGGCCACGCAATAATCATGTGACACAGCAGCTTACCGAGTATTGCGTGGTCTAGCTAGTGGTGGAGACACACAAGCAGCCAGCTCTCAAGAACAAAAGCCCAAGTAATACCTACAGAAGAGGGAAAGTGAGCCAACATTGGGCAATGGGGTCAAGTTTGGAAGTTAGCCTGGGACAGTTTGTAAGTCGGACTGCTTTCGACTCAACTTTGTTTCATAAGGAAACAGAGCTAGAACCACCCTAAACGTGAGAGCAGTACTCCATACAAGGACCAACCAATCCCTTGTATAATCAGAGCAACTGTTCAAAAGAGAAGTTTCAACATCTAAACAAGACACCCAGTTTCTTAGAGGCATACTTGGCTATTCCTGTAATGTGGGATTTCCAAGAAAGAGTGGATGTTACAGTAATACCAAGTATGTTCAAAGGAAAGACGAGAGTTGTGAGTTTTCAATATTGTGTTTCAATTACTTATTTGACATGCGAGATACTTCATACATGGCTATATATACTAAAGGTTTCCAAAGCAGTACATTATGCTAACAAGTTCTAAATTCACAAGACCTAATTATCATAAAACAGTCTTCAACAGAATTGCTGCTATATTCTTGAAATTTAAAACTCTAGAAAAGTCTAATAAATGTGACATTTGAAGATTTTAACATACTGACAAAAATAAAGAGAGGCAAGGAGAATGAAAGGGGAGGTCAGAGTTTATATTGGGAGAGAGTAAGGGGGGAGAATGATAGGGATATTAGTGATGAAAAGGAAAACAGAAATTAGAAAGATGGGAGAGAGGGTGTAAAAAAATAAAGAAGCAACTGAAGGAAGAGCAAAGACAGAAAGAGAAAGGACAGAGAGATATAGAAAGGATAGAGAAAAGAAGAAACAAAAAGAAATAAGGCTAAAAATGACAGTGGAATGGAGAACGAGGGGCAGGTTAGTTACTTAGATATTTCCCCACAATATCCTATCCAGTGCACCTTCTCTTGCCTATTTCACAACCCTCTTGTTTCTATTCATCTTATTCTGGCTTCCCTGCTTCAACCTTCCATTGGTATTTCCACTTCCCTTCTTACTGCACTGGATTCTTTTATCTTTTCTACAGCATTTCTGATTACTACATTCATAACGTCTTTCTTTTATCTATACATATTTTTGGCACACAATAGTCCCACGAAATTCTTGCCACTTTTCATCTTGCCTTCACTCCTTTCCAAAACTGCAAATCAAAATTGCTTCTCTGATGTAGGCTTACTTTCAGAACTTGCTTATCTCTGTTTTTTCTCCTATCTACTACTTCTGCCTCCCTTTCTCCCCCTTTGCAAGTTATTATTACCACAGTAATTCCAACGCTGACCTTATGTGTTCTTCATGATTTTTCTGCCACTTTATACAAGTTCTGCTGTAGTTCATCTTTCTAAATTTTCCTATCATCATATAAAAATCATTATGTAACTCCACTCTAAGCAACAGTTGCCTATAATCTCCATGAAACTCCATTACAGCTATAAAAATGAGTGGTTGTCAGCATGCTTATCAATTTCTTAATGCAGATACAGTAGGCTATCTGGTTTTGAAACATAATATCCCCATCCTGATTACTTTTTGACTGATGCATAAACTTGCTTTGGTTACAACATATTACAGATAGGTGTTGCAGAAAATTTCTTTACAATCACTTGAAATATTTAATTTAGCATGAACTCACTCCATTTGTTGCATACTCTTACTAGTTGCGTAGGGCACTTGGGTATTTGAATGTTCTTAATCTTGCTGATTATTTTCCAATCAAAATATCGCCACTTGAAAGCAATCACCATTTTTTGGGCCCATGTAAACCTTTTAGAACGGTTTTAAATAAACATTTCATTGAAAAAGGGTTTTAATTCTTTAAGTGAAATTCTACTCCAAGCAGTTTTATTCTTGTATTTAGGCAGGTTACTGTACCACCTTAAACTTTTGGCAAATGTATTTCTTTTCTAATACTTTAAGTGTACTTCTTTGTGGTTTAATCAAGCTGTAAAACAAATGATAAAATTCAACTGAGCATGACATTTTAAAAGAATACCACCACATTTTATAATGTTACTGATATGATGATGCACTACCAACTAGTAATCTATAGCCTGTCCCTTAATGGATTCCTCTAAATGATAATTTGTACCTAATAATGCTGTACTTGACTGTAGAAAAAACTTGGTCTGGTATACTCTGTAGAAATCTGTTCAGTAACTTTTCAAGGTTCTACACTAAGCAGTTAATAATGTTTCTAATACTTGCAGGTAATGAACTGAACACTTTCAGACCATTCTTTTTTTCTTATACTGAAGGCTCCAGTCACAGACAAAAGTGCACATCAAAGCAGGGCCTTAACTGAAATATCAAGAGAATTAAGGGATGGAAAAAGAATAGACAAGGGAAAGAAATTACAAATTTTTGAGAAAGTGAAAGACCTGTCTTTTGAAAGTTGCCAGGTCATAGCTATTGGGAGAGACTTGGAAAGGTAGAGAGATCCAAAGCTTCGACGAGTAGGGAAAGAAGCAGGTACCAAAACGGCCCACCTTTGAGTTGCCGAAGGCCCCACAATAATCATGTGATGCAGCAGCTTGCCAAGTATTGTGTGGTCTAGCAAGTGGTGGGGACACACAAGCAGCCAGTTCTCAGGAGCAAAAACAAAGAAATACCGAGATGAGAAAAGTGAACCAACATTGTGGTGTAGTGCAAGGGGATCAAGTTTAGAAGTTAGCCTGGGATAGTTTATAAGTTGGAGTGCTTTTGATTCAACTCTGTCAAGTATGGAAACAGAGACAGAACCAACCTAAATGTGAGTGCAGTACTGCATACAAGGACGAATCAATCCCTTGTATAAATGGAGTAAATATTCAGAAGAGAAGAAGTTTTGACACCTAAACAGGACACCCAGTTTCTTAGAGGCAGACTTTGCTATTCTCCTAATACAAAGTTTTCAAGAAGGAGTGGATGTTACAGTAATACCAAGTATGTTTATTGAGTCAAGAGATGGAGTTACAGAACTGTCAAAGGAGAGACGAGAGTTGTGAGGAGTTTTCGATAGAGAGATGGGTAGATACTGGGTCTTGGAGGCATTAAACTTTACAAGATTTTGTGTACCTCATTAAGATAACCTCTTCAAGTCTGAGTTTATTGAGGAGGCTGTGTCAAGATGAAATGCAGATCAATTGAGAGAAGAGGAAGTAGAATTGAAGAATGTGGATGAATGCAGTGTTGTGTTGTCAGTATATGAGTGCATTGGATTATTTGTGGAAGAGAGGAAATTGTTAAGAAAAAAAGGAGTAAAAGTGTAGGGGACAGGACAGAACCTTGAGGGACACTACTGTCAATGGAGAAAAAGGGGGAGGTTGATCCATCAACAACCACAGAAATAGGTCAGCCAGAGAGGGAGCTAGATATGAAGGAGCAAAGTGAGGGAGGGAAGCCAAAAGAGGGGAGCTTATAGATGAGACCCCAATGCTGCACCCTGTCAAAAGCCTAAGATATGTCAAGGGCAACTACACTTGACTCCCTAAAATCTTTCAGGGATGATGACCAGACATTAGTAAGATAGGAAAGAATATCATCAGTGGATCTCGCTTAACAGAAACCATACTGGTGATCAGAAAGAAGACTGATTTTTGAGGTGTTTAAGGATATGGGAGTTGAGGAGGGATTCAAAGACTTTGGAAATTGTTGATGTCAGATCAATAGGACGATAGTTAGAGGGGTTAGAATGGTCACCCTTCTTAGGAATGGGATGAATCAATGCATGCTTCTATGGAAAGGTTTTGGTTTTAAAACAAAAACAGAATAGATAGGCAAGAACAGGTGCACGTTCAGAGGCACTCTCTTTCAGTACACAGGGATGGATGCCTTCAAGACCATAAGCCTTGCTTGTGTCCAGAGAAAGAAACGCTCTTCAGACAGTCCAAAGAGATTACAGGGAATAGGCATAAGATTAGTAAGAGGAGCATCAGGGTGTGAAGGATTGTTAGAGTCATCCAAGGTGGAGTTAGAGGAGAAATGGGAACCAAAGAGAGTTACTTTATCTATGGGAAAGACAGCTATAGTATCATCAGAGGAGAAAGGTGGAGGAAAGGTAGAGTGACAGAAGTTGTTAGAGATGCCCTTAGCTAAAGACCAGAAAGAAATGTCACTGGATGACGAGGAGAGGTTATTGCACTTCCTTTGAATGAAGCAATGCTTTGCCTCATGGATACATGCTTGCAGCAATTATGGGCAGTGATAAAACTGAATGGGAGCCACAGGAAGGTGTTTTTCCAAGTCCGATATGCTTGATCCCTTTCCTGAATGGCTCAGAACCATGGATTTGATGAAGAGGTTGTCCTGGAGGAAGAGGGGATAAATGCTTACACCCCCACAAGAATTACCTCTATTATGCATTTGGCAGAGACAGAAGCATCACCACATGAGACAGTAATTTACCCAAGAAAAGTCAGAAAAGAAGTTGCATAAGTTATTCCATTCAGCTTTATTGAGGTGCCAGTATTCATGCTTAGAAGGGCTTGCTGGAGGGGGAGGTGCCATTAGAGTAGATACGTTTATGAGAGTGTGATCAGATTAATTAAGGGTGAGATTGTGTATTTATAGCAGGATGGACAAGAGGTGAAAAACAAATCCAGAATATTAGGAGAGTGGTCACAGTGGTCAGGAATATGGGTAGGTTGGGAGATAATTTGCTCTAAATCATTGAGAATGGAGAATGTTTGGGCTTCAATGGAAGGAATTCAACCATTCTCTATGGTGAATGTTGAAATCCCTAAGGTAGAGGATCTTGGCTTGCAGGTGAGAGGATGTCAGTATCTCATGGCAGGAGTTTAGATACTTGAAGAAGGATATATAATTTGTAGAAATAGGAGGGCTGTAGGCAAAATAGAGGAAAATTGTGGAGGTAGGGAGACAGACCTTGAACCACATAACATCAAAGTTTGGAGACACAAAGTGTGTTGATGTTAGAATCAGCACAAACACCTCCTTTGTACTGGAATTGTGAGTGGAGGTTATAGTTAGATATGAAAAAGGGACTAGTGAGAACATCACTAAACAACTATGTCTTAGACAAAACTATGATATTAGGAGAGGTACTAGACAGATGGCGTTCAACTGAGGATAGGTTACTAGCAAGTCCATGAATGTTGGTATAGTGAAGAGAAAAAGAGAAAGAACTAACAGAGAGGGAAATGTTGTGGGAGGGGCCAGTACTACCACTGCCAGAGCCTTCCCTCTCATTGGCAGTAGAGTCAGGCAGAAACCTGGAGATTTTTAGCACTCCATGATGCCGGGGACTAGGGGCCATAGATTTGACGAACCTTGTCATGGTGATACTTATGTGTGTTTGAGTGGACAGAAATTGGCAAAAGTATTTATTTCAAAAAGAAAAAAAAGAAAAGGTAATAATGATAAGCAAGGTTTGAGTAGGTGTATAGTGCTTGTAAGAAGTTGGTTGGCCTTGCCCAGTAGTCCTGTTTTGATGAGATAGAAAGCAAGATCTTCAACCTTGACATGGAGAGGGTAAGATGGTTTCAGGCACCACTTTAACACTCCTCAGTCAGGATGGTAATACCATCCTGGGCGGCTGTTGTCAACATCCTACTACCTAATGGGTTGCTCCAAGGATAGGGGGTAGGATAATCCTGCAGGGGTGCTAGGAAGGGCCAGTACACTACCACCTGAGCCCTCCCTCTCAATGGTGGCAGAGTCACACAATAAAATGTAGTTAGAGTATGCCTAACAAGAGCTATGGAAGGAGTAGCACTACTCCTGAAGCGTGAGTTGTGGGAGTGCGTGATGGAGCTTAAGGAGGTAAATTCTAGATTGTTGTGGGTAAAACTGAAAGTGGATGGTGAGACATAGGTGATCATTAGTGCTTATGCATCTGGTCATGAGAAGAAGGATCTTGAGCAGCTGAGTGAGTGTGTCAGCAGTTTTGGTGTGCGAGACTGGGTATTAGTGATGGGTAATTTAAATGCGAAGGTGAGTAATATGGCAGTGGAGGGTATAATTGGTGCACATGGGGTATTCAGTGTTGTGAATGGAAATGGTGAAGAGCTCGTGGATTTGTGTGCTGA
>JAYMFT010207464.1:0-11565 GCA_038088735.1 Panulirus argus | reverse complement strand
GGGTTGGACATGCCCCCCCCCCCCCCGCCACTCTTGCTGACGACGATGATGACTGCTGACACTCGGAGTATTTTTCGGCCATATTCCAACTACAGTTGCTAATGACTTTACATCTGCAGATGCCGTCTACGACACTTAACGGTAGCATGTACGATGTTTCGTATGTACTTCTGATATTTTATATTTCTTTTTTTCAAGACTATAACACCCAGCAGCGGGTATACATAGCGAATGCAAGCACAAAGCACACCACTTACCTATTGGTCCTTGACACTTGCACGTATGCAAATATGTATCCACACTCATCCTCATAAACAAACGAATGCACATGCATACACACACAGAAATATCCGGAAAGATACACGCAGTGTATACGCAAAAGATGTATGTACGCAAACAGTCCTACTTCGCCGGACTCGGTAAACAAGATCTCTAACCTCTCATCATATTTATCAGGTATACAATTCTCCCAAATATCTTTAACCTTTACATTGTTTAGGTAATCTTCGTCCATCTCAGTGAGACTTAAGACACACACATACATCGTGGCCAACTTACTACTGCAGGAGAATTTCTCTTGTTGGAAATATCTGCCTTCGTCTGCCTGCCGGGATCCCATGAGTTAGTGAGACAAATTATTGCTGCCTCAGTTTGGCCAACTTCAAAAAGCATGTTTTGTCGTTTTACGGGGCTCTTTGTTACCGTCCCGTCAGTTGAGTTACAAATGTTGCGAGTGGGAGGTGTTCTCAAGCCTCAAACACACACACACACACACACACAAACGCACATACTGTTCTTGTATAAAGTTGCACACAAACCCACACTCACCCCTACATATACCACATATGGGTATACTTAATGTACACAAACACACACACACATTCACCAATAACAACTCCTCCTCACATTCTTGTTCATGAGATACTCATCCTCAGTATCCCGCGTCCTCATATCCCTTGTTGCCTGCCTCGCTCGAATCACTCACATCTCCTCCTTCCCCCTTTTCAGGTGGTGGCGACGGTGGTGTGGCTCATCATCGAGCCCCCCGGTGCCAGGTTCGACTACCCGACCAGGGACCAGGTCATCCTCAAGTGCCGCATCAAGGACTCGTCCTTCCTGCTGTCCCTGATCTACAACATGTTCCTCATCACCACGTGCACCGTGTACGCCGTCAAGACCAGGAAGATCCCGGAGAACTTCAACGAGAGCAAGTTCATCGGCTTCACCATGTACACCACCTGCATCATCTGGCTCGCCTTCGTCCCCATATACTTCGGAACCGGCAACTCCTACGAGGTCAGTCCCCGCCACACACACACACACACACACACACACTTGACCCTTCGTTTAGTAACTGGTTATGTGCTGTAGACATCCCAAAAGATCAATCACCGCCAAGTGGTTTGTCCTTTCGCCAGTTAATCGGTCTGTTGTTTCTTTATTTTTAGTCATCAAGGAACGCCTACGAGGTCAGTCCCCACCATAGGCTTTTTTCCCCCTCTTCATTCATACATTTGTGCATCCGCTTTAGTTATCCATCCACCCGTTCGTAAATGACCAGTGCATTCAAGTTATTCATTCACCTCTCCGTTCCTCCATTCATTCACTTATCTGTTAGTCGCTTACTCATTCTCTTATTAGTTCATTCGTATTTTATTATTCAAAAAGGGTCTCTTTATCTTATCATCATATATGTATAACCGCTTTCATTATTTTGGAAAGAGAAAGAATATTTCTGATGGTGCGTGAGCAATGATAATTCCAGTCGTGTGAAAGCCTCCTTTTCCAGGCATGGTATTTCCATGAATTTCTCAGCACTGGAAAATGTCGTTAAGTAGACGGGTGATCTGCGTACGTTCGTTTTCATAATGAATTTCCCGTACATCTGGTATTACCGTAACTTCCGAAACGTCCGTCCTGTTCATGATTTCCATTGTGTGTTTGTCGTAGTTCTGGACGCATTCCTTGTTAGCGGTAAAACCAAGAGCGCCGATGAGAACGCTGTAAACAGTTTTGCCAGCAGGGAGACCTTTCGATTCACTCGCAGCAGATTTTTGTACATCTTCCCACGCGTCGCTGGATGCCTCAGTTGCAGCGGGTCTGTGTCTCTCGAAACCGTTACGACGGAAAAAGTATGTTTAACTAGGTGATTACCAGACACTGAGAACAATGTACGGTTTCGGGTATCCTACTTGGCGCATTTGGCGTGGCTCCTCATCAAGACAACTGAGACGAATTTTTACGTTCCGGCTCTTGTCTCGTAGCCATGCGTCCGGCAATTAATCATCCAATTAACTCTTGCTTCCAAGATCTGAGAAATTCTGTAATTTCTCACACACTGTTTTCACGAGCGAGGGAGTCTTCTTGGACGATGTGTTTCGAAAAATTAGGCAACTACTCACTCCCCTCGCAAACTTTGATCATAAAAGAAGTTTCGTTGGATATTTTCCCGTGTTCTTGACGAATTCGAAATACTGGAGACAACAACAGGCTTTCCTCTCATCTGCGGAGTCTCGTCCCGATTCTGTTGTCGTCACTGAGAGAGAGAGAGAGACGTGATCATTTCTCATTATTTTACAGCGAAGGACGTAGAAAAGTGTTAGGAATCCTTACAGAGGAGAAGCCCTTACACTTATTTTATGTACATTCCAAGATAGTCCTTTATTTTTTTTTTTTTTTTTTTGGAAAGAAACCTGGAAGAGAAACTTCAATTAAAGTTGAAGACGAAGATCAGAGCTCAGGGCATACAGATGATTGCTCTACTTTGGTACTTTCCAGTCCCTTTGCTAACTTTTATCTCCGCCTTCTCACGCGTACGTTCCAGGATATGGCTGTTACGGGTTGATTCATAGGCGAAAAAGAAAGGCTGGAAAGATTAACTTTGACCTCCGGAGTGCGACAATACGACCCTTGCCAGGGGTGGCGATGGCATGGAGGGTCGAACCCGACGTCGTGTCCAAGGAAGATTTAATGCGTTTTCTCATGCAGACAGCGGTCAGGTCTCGGCAGCCCTAAACGCGTTTTACATTCTCAGCCCAGCGGTAAACGAAAGGTATTCAGGTTGTGCGTGTTGCTGTAGGCGGCGGCCGCCCACCACTCCCACGGCCGCGGATGTAGCTCCCACAGCTCCAGGCCAACACGTCCCTGTTTGAAAAGAAAAGAAGAAAGACATTACTGTAATGTCTTATGTCGGCTTGTAACGTATCCCTTGAACAACGACTCTGCGACCCTTTGGGTAGCAGCAGGTCGTGGCCTCTGACGTGAACTTGAGGGGCCAGTTCAAAGGCCACCAGGCTATCACACCCTAAGGGTCATACCGTGGTGTTCAAGGGTTGAACCCTCGCGGTAAGGGAGGGTTTCAGGAAAAAGAATCAACATTCCTTCCCTTTTTCTTGCCTCTCTTGTGGGAACCAGTCTCGCAGGACTCTAGTCCCTTATCGCAGCCCACCTCCCTCAAGTTAGGCTTGCCGTCCTGCAGTCCCTTTAAACGTTGTCTCCAAAGTGAGAACTCGTGTGCAGATTTCACTTTTTTATGATGATTTTTCAGAACTCCACATCATGAACTTGCATACTTAATTGTACGGAGTACACGTTGTTATGGATAAGTTCAGGACCTTGTATTTGTTAGACTCTTGACAAGAAAGTAATAAACGAATTTTGCCCCAGTGTCCAGACTTACGGAACACCATGTACGTATTCATTCAAGGGGTGTAAGGAAAGTATGGACGACCTTTGGAGGTGCAGAGGAAGCGGAATATGAGGTCCAGAGAAGCGTAGTCTTCGTTAAAGACCCATCGAGCCGAAGTGTAGCCGGAGCTGTGTATCTGTGTAGGATGTACGTAGTCGTTGTCCGCCGTGAGGTATAAACTGGTGGTGTTGGGTGTGTACCTCGAGGTGGGAGCCCAGGCAGGTCGCGGGGTGCACAGGGGGTTGTAGGGCACGATGGACACAAGCAGCCACGGCGGAGCTGTGCAGCAAAACACGACGACCCCGGAACTTCTTCTCAGTAGGTCATGTGATAAACGTTAAACATCGTCAGAGAAGAAGCAGGAGGAGGCTTTTTGGGTCCGGCCATTTTAATAACTTGTGACGTCAGACCCAGCTGTTTAAGGTGAAAGTTTCCGACACAGTAAACTTAATCTCATCATCTAATTTCACGTGCGAAAGGTTCTCGCGTCCTGATCAGGAGTGAAGGGAGTAGTGCTCCAGTGTTTTATGTTTTTAGTTTGGTTTGGTTTTCTCGTTTCGAAACATATATATATATATATATATATATATATATATATATATATATATATATATATATATATATATCACCAGGTCAGGACTTGGGATTATCACCGGGCCATCACTTGTCACCAGAAACATAAACACCTACTTTCGGCCTTTCACCTCGACCACCTGGTCTTTAACATTTCCCACGTCATGGTGAACGTATAAACGTTATATTAACCTCGCTTGCTCGGGCATCCTCATCGTTCGGTGCAGCGCCCAAAAACGTTGGCCAAAGAATCGTAACAGCTATAATATGAAACACAACTCATTAACCCGACTCACAGTTCCGTCTACCCTGTGGCATTTTCTGACCTCAGTAGGAGAGTGTCTCGCTAGCGATTTACCACGGTATGTAGTTGTCGATGGCTTCAGCTAAATGACCAACGAACGGGGTCCTACGCTGGGGTAGCCCTGGCGTTCGTAAAACTCCTCACCGACGAAGGATCGAGAGTCCTATATGTTTGGGTCGGGGGCCATACGTAGGTCTATGTGACGTGATGTGTTCGTGGAGATCAGCAGTGATTCTACGGGACTCGAACGCTTGGATATCTGTGTGTATACACGATCGACCCGAGAGGATATTATGTATATAAACGCTTACATGCCATGACGTTCGGATATCTGTGTATTATACTTATCATATAGCCAAGGTATGATTGACTCTGTTCTCCCTCACTCTACGTGTCTGTATTTTGGAATGATACATTACGGGAAATAAGGAAAGGATGATGATTAAAGTCACGAAGTTATCCGAACAAAAGGGATGATAACTAGACGTTCAGACGCGAAAAAAAAAAAAAAAATACACAGTAGACCTTCTATGCTGAAAAAGCGAACGAATATCCAAGATGTTTGACAGCTGATTCGCAATCTCTGCCGGTCTGAGTGACGAGCGAGGGCAGGGCTGATTACGTTGGCGATTTGGAAATTGCAAATACGCGTATGTGTGCGTGTGTGTGTGTGTGTGTGTGTGTGTTGGGTGAATTCAGATGAGGACAGACGAATGGCAACATGCATTGAAATGACGGACACATTTAATCGCGTGGTTATTACTGAAATGTTATTGTGCTTGTGTATCATTGCGGCGAGAAGATCGGAATATCATTTGAAACTGTTTTGCAGTTATTCTTTTTTTATTTTTTTTCAGGGTGTTTCTTGTATCGCCATTATTGAACATGGACGTAATTTGGCTCAGAATCAAATGTGGTTATTGTATATATATATACCGGCAGCTGTTTGAAATGTGTGAATTTGAAAGCCTATTATCTTCATTTAAAAGAACGTCAGGTTCAGATCATTTGAAGTTAAATATTCAGCCGATTAATATGTATGGATAAATTCGGTAATTATAGAGCGATATAGTATTTATTTGTTGGCTGTCATGAATATTGTAATTTCGACCATATGTGCAGAGCTACCAAACAGTTCTTTGGCCGCTATTGTGCTCTCTCTCTTTATCTCTCAATTTCTATCTATCTATATCTATCTATCTATCTATCTATCTATCTATATATATACATATATATATTTATTTATTTATTTATTTATTTATTTATTTATAGTATTTATTATTACCCTGCCAACCCAGGAACCCCTTCTATGTGGTTCCTGCAGCGCTTGGGAAGCAGACCACGTCCACTGAAACACACCACAGGTCAAAAAGTGCGTTGATGTTTTGCCTACGTCTTTGTGGTGCAAAGACAAGTCACTGGGGAGTCTTTACGATGTTTCGAGTCGGTGTCCGTAACGTTAAGAGAGAAAGGTGGGGCTTCAGATGGGTGGATGTCTGATAGAGTGGGGTCTAAGACAGGGGGTTTGGGAGGACGGCCTTTGTAGTGCTTGACGAGTCGCTACGATGTGCACATATATATATATATATATATTTTGTCAATGCTGAGTCTGTTGGAGGTATAGGAAGATCTACGAGTTGTGATGCTAGAGTGTGAGGCAGGGAGTAAGTGAGGGGATGTTTGGATCCTTTTATTTCTACTTAGTGGGGGGGGGGGGGTCGGTAGCTCGTCGTAAAGAACCGAGTGCCGAACAGTGTTTACATGAGATTACCGCTGGTAGGATTCCCTGTACAGGTGTTGAATATTTATCATATGTGTCAGGCAACCAGCGATTAATCTGAGTGCCGTGTTTTGCGAGTTTTGCATGTTTGCTTTTGACACGGTGACTGATGACCAGGCAAGCGAGGTGTAATTTGGGGTGAAGCAGACGAATTCTCTGTGGAGGACATCAGGAAGGATTCTTCTCCTGTTCCAGTTCTGAGGGCTTTTAATTTGTTTTTGGCCTCTGTGTCGATGTTTGTGGTGTGGGGAGCGTGTTTTGTCGGTTGCGATACACAGTATGGCCTGAGGTATGTTGAGTGGGAGTGGGTTGAGAGTTCTGGGTGATGGAAGGGGTGCGGATTGCATTTTTGTCCATCAGGGGGTTTAAAAAGGAGGTTTTGGGAGGATCTAAGGCGAATGCAGACATTCAGCATTTGAGTAATCCAGTTCTCTTGACTGCGTGATGTAGTGGTGCACGCTTTTGTCGCTGCTTGGGTAATGATGTCAGATGTGCCGTGATTTGGTCGCAAAGGCGCCTTCCTATCCCCTGGGTACGGACCTGGTTAGAGTCGTGCTTATGACATTGTTGTGTGTCTGTGACACACGACGGTTTTACCTAACCGAAGATGGAGTGTTTTGAACGTAGCTTAGTGATTACCCCACCCAGCATTTCCCTCTCCGTGTGCTTCACTGTATATACTACACATACGAGAGTTTTACGATCCCGTGACAAAATCAGATTAACCAGTCATGCAAATAAGCGATAATCCTCTTGTCCCCGGACGGGATTTATTAATTATTCGAGGCTTATTGCCAGATGCTGATTGGTCGGAGGTATTAGTCGAGCATAAGGTCGGAACTCTGGGTTATTTGACCCAAGATTATTTTCAGGAAGGGGGGGGATGAACGTCTGTGTAGCATTATCTTGCGCAGGCACAGGTTCCCATGCTCATATCTGTTGTTTCTCGAATTAATTGCTCTACATTTTCTCTCTCGTGTTTATACGGGTTTGATTCATAGTATATATGACGTCCGATATAATCCCTGGACACGGGTTATTGCTTGATGTCGCAGGAAGTAACTTCTGAGCGTGGTTCCGTATGAAATGATTTGTACGAAGTAAAATGCAAGATACCATTGTATGTCGAAGGGGCGGTATATGACTCTGGTGCCTGGAGAGGGTGCCACCACCCTATGTAACTCAGCCGTGGCGGCTGGTGGCACTGGTGCCTGGATTAACACACACCGGGGTCTGCTGTGTGTTGGCAACACCGACCAAGGGTTTTCCGCGGCTTGTTGGCAATGCAGGATTGAGGCCAGTGTGTAATTAATTACCTGTTGGTACATACGCGGAGGCAGGGATGCGCCGGTGTGTGTGTGTGTGAGACAAATAACAGACGTAAGAGTCACGTGGAGTAACCTACTTTGGCTGGTCGCTGCTGTCGGCCTCTCGACTGCCGTGGTGACTGACGCCATCAGCGGATGACCGGTTGTTTAATTGGGCTTCAGGTTCGCACATCAATTGCCAGGGTTCGTTAAAGCCGTCAGTGACGGGCTTATCTATAGTCACCAGTCGAAGGAAAAAGACTAAACGCATCCTTCATGTGTCGAAGGTAGTCCTAAGACCATACACCTCCATATTATACATACTGTCATTCCTACTTACCCTGGTCTTCCAAAAAGACCCGTTCTTAACTACACCACCCATCTCTCTCCCTCCCGCCCAGATGAGGGCCAACAGTCTAGCCACCCCCCCCCTCCCCGCCCCAACCCCCTTTAACCACCTCCCCGACTCTCAACAGGTGCAGATAACGACCCTGTGCGTGGCCATATCGTTATCGGCATCCGTGGCGCTGGTGTGCCTCTACTCGCCCAAAATCTACATCATAGTCTTCCATCCGGACAAGAACGTGCGCAAGCTGACCATGAACAGCGCCACCTACAAGAAGGCTCCCACCGCCTCCAGCGCCGCCTCCGTCAACCACGGTAATGTCTGAAACTACAACGGTGTCTGTGTGTGTGTGAGTGTGTGTGTTATTGTAAAGTCTTTGCAGGATATTGTAATTGGTGTTTTAAATAGTAAGGATGTGAGCAGATTTTCCTATATTGTCTGTAAAAAAATATCGCATGAATATCAATAGATTTCGTTGATCACATAGATAAGGTTATATGTCGTGAGCGTTGCGAAACTTGTTTGAATAACGCGGGAAAGTTTTTTTTTTTTCATGTGATGGGTGCATTCTGTATATATATATATATATATATATATATATATCCCCGAACGAAGAACGAGAAGAGTGGTAACTGTCCACAAAATCATTAATTCAGTGTAAATAACTTAGTTAACTTACTGTAACGGATGGCAAGTTCGACTAAAGTTCCCCCCCAGAAGTGTCCAGTTATGTCAGGGCGTGGGGGTAAAGTTCACTCATTTTCAAAGTCGACTCCTCATTTGCAACGGGAAACTCCAGAAGGAGCGAGGAACTGTGCTCAGATTTCCACATCACCAAAGTCAAGTGTCCAATACTTAAATGCCAAAGTATAAGTAAATTCTAAAAGTCACTGTAAACTCTTCTGCCACCATAGACAGGAATGTACTCATACAGTAAGTGAAAGAAATACATTTACAGCTGTATATAGTCTCAACACAGCACGAATTAGTGTGCTCTCCGGGAACCTGTTGATTTATAACCACCCCAACCAGGGCACGGCGGTACGACCCTTGGCCTCTGACCTGATCTTTGAGGGTCAAGTTTATACCGAAGTGTCGTCTCGTCGTCGTGCTCGAAGGTTTAAGTCAGTACGACGGCAACACGACCGGTGTGTAGAATTTCAAAACATATGTTTGGATTCAAGAGACGAGTGTCAGGACCCGCCCCCTTCTTCCTTCACTGACATACGCACACCCAGCTCCGGTGGGAACGCCTTGGCCAAGGCGGGAGCGGCACGTTATATGTCGGGGTTGTTTATCACGCTCTACACACACACACACACACACGACGCTTCACACCATATCATTCGCATAAGCTTTTTCCCTAGCTGCGTTAAGGTGAAAAACCTCAACGTTCCTTTTCCTTTTTTTTTTCAAAAATACCGATTCAGAGTAAATGTTGTTTTTATACGCTTCCATTTCCATCAGTTCCATGCCAGGATAACGTGACGAATTAAACATATATATGCTTTTACGAAGCATCAAACTTCAGTGACTTTTTTCAAGATAAGGAAAAATGTTTCGGAAGATGACACCGGTACCAACTGATGCTGCGGGGAAGAATTTGGGTCAAGTTACATTAGCTTCATCTCTCATGTACGATAAATAACTATCTGAAACAAAATGAAAAAGGATAACGCAGAGACGATGTACTTACTTCTAATGTGGTGAAACCGTTGGGTTTTGACGATCGTTATATGTATTATGTTTAATCATTCCGAAATAACTACGGAAAAGTCATTCTGTGAACGCATGGAAGCGAAATTTTAAGACTTAGAGACGGAACGAATATATTGGTCCAAGGCTGGAGCTGTGTGCCGGTTCCCTATGGATCTCGATCGAACAGGGAAATCTTTTGAGTATTTCATATGCAGTCGTCTTGGATGCGGTGGCGTGGGGAGAAAATCCATGGGCGCCTTACCGGACAGCGAGTATCATCTGTCGCACTCTGACAACAACAAAAGCCCAAAATATGAACGCACAGAGTTACACATTCTGAAAAATACTTTTCTAAGGAAGCGTTTATCAGATATCACCCAAGATGTAGATCAGTTGTTATGTCCCATTTTTTTTTATGTATGAACAGTATATGTAATACCCTTTTTTTATTTGGCTGACAAGCCTTGTAACGGTGTGTGTACTTCAACAGGCAAGGTAAAAGGACGGAAAATAAAGAGAACGGGGGAAGCCATGGATGGACATACGTAAGCAAAACCAGGAGTGAGTTCTAACTAGGCCCAGTAGGGGAGAGAGTCAGTGGCTTCACGTTGTAGCTGATTCTAACCAATGTGTCCTAGCTTGTATTGGTCCCCTCGACTTACCCATTATTGCAGGATAACCGAACACCTTTTCCCTCCACCAGGGGATCCTAATAGAGCACATTTGAAGCCCTCATACTCCACCATCCCGCGCAGGATGAAACTGGATCCTCCTTTGCATTATCGTAGACTCATAGACAACAGATTTAGGTTATAGGTAACACATAACACTCTTAATAGAGGTTAGTTACAAATCCTTTTCCTGAATAAGAGTCCGTGGATACTTGAAACCTCATCTTCCATGTGAACACTCCGCACTGGATAAGTAAATCGGTACATGAAAAACCCTCACACATCCGTTGCTACATGTAAACATAAATGACCCTTCATCCCCATACTGTGGTTCATACATGACGCCAAATAAACCATCCGTGAGTCTAGCCACCTTGCTTAGATATCTAAGCAGGACGGCTCAACTCCCAACCCTCCTGACTAGCTTTCACCTTAGTTTAGTACCCCCAGTACTGAGCCATCGTTGCATATGGTGACCTCTCTCCTATACCACATATCCCTGTCGCTTTCTGTCCCCTGCCCTCTCCTCCATTCCTTTTCTCCTCCCCTCCCTTTCCTTCACCCTCTCCTGCACACCAACGGCATCTCATCACGACCTTCTGACGCACTTCCTCAAGTCTCTTCACGACCGATGTGATAGATTTAACTTTCTGAAATAGATATAGAATAACTTAGATTTAGGATTCAGCCAGCATCTGAAGTCGTCCCTATACGAACCACCACTGGAGTAACTTTATGTTAAACTCATCATAGATTTTCTACGAGTAGGCAGCCTTAGAAGTATGGTGTAGTTCACGTAAAATATAATTTTTACAAGTTGTAGGTGGAGGACCTCCGCCGGTGTCAGGGACAAAAGGTGTTGGCAGGGGACCTCCACCAGCGCCGAGGACACAAGGTGTGAGTGGAGGTCCTCCGCCAGTACCAAGGGACACAAGGCTCTCTTATAGTTACTGTTGCCTGAGCGTGAAGGAGTCGTAGATCATCAACAACACCGTCCACAATAGTGTGCTTGTAGACAAATTAATTATTTAGCTGAATTGTTGTTGTAGTCGTCGTACCCAATAAATAATTCACAGTGTTATTCATGCGCTTGAGAATGTGTGTTTTATAGTTTCTACTTAAGTGTGTTTTTGAATATATATATATATATATATATATATATATATATAGTTACTTATGTAAAGTGAGAACCCCTTTT
>JAYMFT010207453.1:0-11565 GCA_038088735.1 Panulirus argus | reverse complement strand
TTTCACTCTTATAATCTCCCGTTTCCTTATGTCAAATAATTCCATCTCGTACGAATATAATCCACGTTGGAATAATAATCTCTTGGAACCTAGTCTTCGGAGTTCGGTATAATTTCTACCGTATATTTCCACTTTCTGTTCTGCTTCTTTCCGGAAGGAAGGGATTGACTGACTGCCTTCCTTCCTTAGTGCTTGGGTGACCTTCCCGCAACACTACACTGTGTCCTACAACACTGCAGGCTTCACAGTGTTCCACAACACTGCAGGAAACACTATGTTCCTCAATTACTCAATGTTTTCATTCATATCATGTGTCATTTTACTCCATAAGTGTATCAATAAGTGTTTCTCAAGACTTTATAAGTAAAACTCAAGACATTATAACATGACTTTATAAGTGTAGCCTTCATAACTCAAGACTTCATCAAGTTTAAGACTTTACGTGTACAACTCAAGACTTTATAAGTTTAAGTAAAGCCTCTATAAGAATAACTCAAGAATAACTCTCAAGACTTTATAAGTATGACTCAATACTTTATAAGTATAACTCATGACTTTATAAGTATAACTCAAGACTTCATTAAGTAAAAGATTTAAAAAGTACATTTCAAGACTATATAAGTTTAACTCAAGACTCTTAAGACTTAACAAGTATGACTCAATGCTTTATAACTCAGGACTTTATATAAGTAATGAATACATTACATTTTGACTACCAACTGCTCGATCTGCCAGATACCACAGAACTCACCTGAAATAGAGAAAAAAGAAATATTATATCGTAAACATATTCAATTGATATAACACAAAATACTTTAAAAAGTACACAGACTTTGGTTATAAATAAACACAGTCGACAATAGTAATAGGAATGACATTGATCAGACTGTCATTGACACAGCGACGTGACGCTCCATGACACACAAAACCACGATGGCATTAATGACATTTGTGTCACAGATGGCAACGGGGACAATGATGACATTGATAACAATGGTGACATTGATGATGGCACTGGTGGCATTGATGAGCCTTGGGACATCAATGACAGTGGTGACATTAACGCTTGGAACATTGATGACACTGATAACACTGGTGACATTGACAGCACTGGTAACATTGATGACATTTGTCACATTGATGACGGTGACACGACAAACAATCCATCATTCCCTCTTTCCATACGCACTTATAATCTACTTGTATCTACTCTTGTGTTACTTTTCAACACTTGGATCAATTCGTGTCAGTTCTACGGTGATAACTTCATCAGTTATGGTTAGCGTCGAATCTACAGCAAGACCACGCCCACTAGAATAAGACCACGTCCTCTACGGCAGGACCACGCCCATTCTATAGCACGGCCACGCCTACTATACCAAGGCTAAGCCTTTAAAATCAGGACCACGCCCTTTACACCTTCTACCGCCGGATTAAGCCTTCTACGACAAAATTGCGCCCTCTATAGCATGGCTATGCCCTCTACAGCATGGCTACGCCCTCTACAGCATGGCTATGGCCTTTACAACATAGCTATGACCTCTACAGCATGGCTACATCCTCTACATCAAGGCCACACCCTCTACAGCATGGCTACACTCGCTTCAGCCAGACTACGCCCTCTACATTAAGCCCATGTCGTGTACATGAAAACCACACCACATCTACAACGGCCATGCCTCTAACGGCATTACTACCCCAAAGTCTACACTGTGATCATATCCCTACAGAATGACTGTGCCCTCCGCTACGGCTAGATCAGCTTCTCTGTATCAAGAACAAGGCCTCTGTGCCAAGGCTGTGTCCTCTATGGCACAAACAACACACACACACACACACACACAAACAAACACAACAGTTCCTTCTAGACAAAAAAAAAAAAATGTATAGTCTGTCAAAGAAATAACATTACTATTTCAGATACTTTTCTTTCGAAAAGGAAAGAAATTCTGTGACTCTCTCAGAAATTAGTAAAGAGAATGGTAAAACAGTTTTTGATTCGAATATTGTACGAGCAAGTCACGTAGTTAAAATTTCAGCTCTTATTTTCAAACGATGTATTATGACATACCGGATTATCGCTCGGGGACATTCAGGAATAATAATTTGCGGAGTTACAAAAGAATCGGACGTCAAAATGAATAGGTATATATTAGTTGTGTTCCGTTGAAATGAGTAGCGAATAAAACACGCGAACTGAAATTATATTCACACTGGCCACGTTTATGCTATGTCCTTACTGAATGTTTAAAACAATACATTTTTCCGTAGTTACAGCCTCGATGGACGATGACGTCAGTAAGGTGGGAAAACAATTGTCAAATGAGTAACTGATGACTTTTGTGAACACTTCTTCAATTAATAATTATTCTAGAGCAAGAAGTACATTTCATAATGTTCTAAATGTATAGTAACTTCTAGACAAGGAAATAAGTCATATGCAGCATACGCTAGAGCACCTTAGTTGGATCCCAGTTCTGTGCCTGGGGCTGGTGGTTGGCCCGCGGGCCATGACGTCCAAGGACGACGATTGGAACACTTGAATACGAGCTATGACGTCAGAGGGTTTGATTGGCTCACCTGGATATGAGCCATGACGTCAGTGAAAGCTGACTGGCTCACCTGGAGATGAGCCGCGCCCCCTACCACTACTGAGTTACCAAAGTTAAGTCCATAAATGAAGGAAAGTTTATACTGACCCTAACTTTAAAAAAACACTCGTGCAATTCTGCAATGTAATCAAATAACTTGATAACCGACGCAATATAGAGCTTCGGGCTGGTGAAAACTGGATTACATTGGATTATCTTTAATGCAATATCAATATGGAGTTTACGAGAGAGAGAGAGAGAGAGAGAGGGGGATGCTGCAACTATATATGTCGACACACATACACACACACGGGCCTCCGTGGTTTAGTGGTTAGCGTTACTGACCATGAGCCACCACGGGCCAGCCCACTCTCGGAAACGGCATGGGTTCGAAACCTCGAGTGACAGTTGGCCCACACCCAACCAAAGTGTTCGTCCTCCCCACGGGGCTGCTCTGTACGACTGAAGCACGACGATAAGGCGCCCTTGAGCAAGGCGGTACGACCCTTGAGCATAAAGGTGTGACTTCAGTACAGTGGTTCGATCCTTGGGTATGAGAGCGTGACCTTTGACCTGACCTTTACGAGTAATGTCAAGGACCAGGTGATTATATACCAAGTCTTGTTCTGCGGCACGCAAGGGTCGTACCATAGTAGTACTTGAAGGTTGCTCCGTCGTGCCCTAGGGTCGTGATTTAGAGTCGTACTCTTACCGTCGTACCGTAAGACTTACGAGTTGTTCCGTCGTGCTCAAGAGGTCGTTCTGTCATGCTCAAGACCCGTGCCTCTGAGGTCAAAGGCCGTACCGATGCGCTCAAAGAAAACGGAGTTCAAGAAAAGTGACACTGCAAATTTCGGACAAATTAGGATATGGAAAACGCGACGAGGGCATGTCAACAATGGACAATACCGTGAGAGAGGCAAACAAAGAGTTAAGTGTTATGGTCTCCAAGCACAGGCTTCCAGGCGGTTCCAGAAGGTTCTGATTATTTTCAGACGATTCTGGAAGACTTGAGACTCATTCTGGAAGCTGTGAAGGTTCCAAATGTTCAAGGAAGGTTCCGGGCTTCGAAAAAAGCTCTGAGCATTCCAGAATATCTCAAGAAAATTCTAAAGATTCTGGACGGTTTAGGAAGGTTCCAGGCATCAAAACGTTCTGACGATTCCAGAGAATCTTAAGAAAATTCTAAAGAATCTCAATGGTTCTGGAAGGCTCCAGAAGATCTCCCATTCCAGTATTTTTCTTTTGTCCCTGGAGACGCATCAACGGGACCGTTGGCTCGTTCTCCAACACACTCCAACAGCCCACCTCTTTCACCACGACCACCAGCCCACTCTCCAACGCTCCACCACTCCATCGCCACCACACCATACAAAGTGCAGCCACCAACAGCCAAACATGTATCACACTACGCCATAAAAAGAATTCGTGTCCTTCCTGACTCTCCCAATTACCATTTCCTTCTCCCCTTTGCTAATTAGCCCGGCTCAGTCACGCTAATGACCAGCTCGACCTTATTACTTCCTTCCATCTCCCCAGGACGCTCCATACCCCCTTCGGTGCCTCTCTCTCTCTCCCTTGGCCGCTTCCTTCCCTTCCCCATGGCCATTTACTTCCCTCTCCCATGGCCACTTTCTTCCCCTCTCCCATGGCTACTTCCTCCCCTCTCCCTTAGCCACTTCCTTCCTCTCCCATGGCTAATTCCTCCCCTCTCTCTTGACCGCTTCCCTTCCCTCTCCCATGGCCACTTCCTTCCCTCTCCCATGGCCATTTACTTCCCTCTCCCATGACCATTTACTTCCCTCTCCCTTGGCCATTTCCTACGGCCATCCCTCTGCTCCCCTCCTTCCCACCCCCTACCACAGCCGCTACCAACGGGAGACCTGTCCTGTCACTTCTGTTATCTTCCTCTGTTGCCCACTGCCTCTGTTCCTCTGTTCGCCACCACGACCCCAGCGTGACCACCCTCCCCAAGGAGAGGGGGAGGGGGGGGCCTCCTCTCCCGTCAGAGCAGGCGTCCACCCCTTACCCCTCCACCTCACCCCCACACTCACTCCTGCAGGTAGTTATTGATTGTCGCTCCTTCCCTGGGGGAGGGGGAGGGGGGGATCCTTCACACATCTCTCCGCTGTGACCCCTGCCAGAGTCCTGGGACACATGTCTCCTCCGTTTGTGACCTTGTCAGAGTCCTAGGACACGTGTCTCCTCCGCTGTGACCGCTGCCAGAGTCCTAGGACACACGTCTTCCTAAGCCGTGACCCTGCCACACACCTAACAGAGACATGGGGGTCGTTCCCACTCACTTAACACAGCCATGGAGCCATTCCTAGACATCTAACACAGCCAGAGGTCGTTGCCACATCTAACACAGCCAGAGGGTCGCTGCCAAGTACTTAACACAGCCATGGGGGTCGTGCCACACACCTAGCATAGCCAGGGAGTTGTTATTCGACATCTTACACTGTCATAGGGGTCGTTTGCGCACACCTAACACAGCCAAGGGGTCGTTGCCAAACACCTAACACAGCTAGGAGGGGGAAGGGAAGTTACTAGACGTTTCGTCGTGTTAATAAAATTGAAATTTCTGCAGACGACATTTAAATATCGAATTTTTGTTATTAAAAAAATCAAGAAATTAAAGAAAAAATTATGAACGGCGAGTTACCATTTTGAAGCATAATTTAGATCATTACACATTCAAAATTACAAAGCTGCTCCAGCTATTATTAGTCTAAAAACGAGTCTATTTCTTCCAATCACAACCAGATGCCAATTAGGCATCTTTCTGTGCAAAAAAAGAAATAGGGGTCAGGAAATAATGCCTTTTTCTAAAACTTTTCTCCTTGAAAATACGTATACATAAATTTCACTCATAGAGAAAAAGGTAAAGTTTATATTCGGGTCTTTTTTTTTCATTTAATTTGGCGAGACTTGTATTTCCTTGATGAGAGGAAATTCGGAGACCCGCAAGACGGCAACACCTGAGTCTTGAGGCGAAAATATCAACTTGGTGGGTGACGTCACCTCTGACGTCACATACGACCCGCTCGTAACCTTCAGCGTTCGAGAGAGAGAGAACGAGAACGAGAGAGGGAGAGAAAGAGAACGAGAGAGAAAGAAGAAGAGAGGGACAAAGAAAACGAGATAGGAAGAGAAAGAGAACGAGAGAGGGAGAGAAAGAGAATGAGATAACGAGAGAAAGAACGAGGAGAGAAAGAGAACGAGAGAGGGAGAGAAAGAGAACGAGAGAAGGAGAGGAAGAAAACGAGATAATGAGAAAGAAAACGAGAGAGGGAGAAAGAGAACGAGATAATGAAAGAGAACGAGAGAGAGAGACTGGCACCCTTACAAGTAGTCCCTACCTGTACGGAGGTTAAGTCAAGATATATTAAAAAGAAAACTTGGAAGGCTTCACTGCTTATTGGAGGCCGGAACTATCTTGGCCACGCATTTCTGTTACCTACTTTTCTGTTACTCTCTCTCCCGATCCATCTGTTACCCCCCTCCCCTCTCTCTCTCTCTCTTTCTGTCTCTCAAAACTTGTCTGTTTACTCATTCCGCTCGTTTCTTAACCTATCTCTGTTTCATTTAACAGTCTGTCACCTTCCTTTCTGTTGCTCGTCTGTTTACCTGTCTGTTCCCTCTTGTCTGTCTGTCTGTCTATCAGAGAACTGCTGCTGACAAGAAGAAGAGGGAGAGAGTAGGTTAGTTATCTCTCTCTCTGAGTAGAGTGAGATGGGGGGAGTAAGAAAAGTAGGGAGTTGGTAGATTAGGTAGAAGCTGGTAGTAGTAGTAGCGGCCCACATTTAAGACGAAACCCCCCCCCTCTCTCTCTCTACCACAACTTCTACCACCACCATCACCAGCACTACCACAACTACTACCACAACTACTACCACCACACCACTTCCACCACCGGGAGAGGGACTTTATCTCGATAGTGGCTGGGACGCATTCCAGTGCAGTTGATTATGTGCACCAGCCCAGAGCTGAACCCATGGACCTGAACCCCAGCTGAACCAAACAATAGCAGAATGAACCCTTAAGACCCCCTGATTCCCTGAACCCCATTTACTGGTAGCTGTCAGGATTCTGCTTCCCTGGACCTCTTCAGGAAGTAAGTCAGGGTTCTTGAACCTCACAAGATCTGACGGGAACACCAGGAGGTTCTGTTTTCGTGAACCTTCTAAGAAAATGAAACAACTCTCGGGTTTTGTGTCTCGCTGAACCTCGTCAAATTAGGCAGCAGAAGAACTGGGGGTTCTGTTTCCCTGACTCGCGTAGAACCCCCGAGCAGCAGAAGTTTCACACATTCTGTTTCCCTGAAATAGAACCATTGAAGGTCTACAAGAGAAAGGTTCTCCATTTTTTCTCTAATCTTTTTTCTGAAAGTGATTAGGAAAACCCAAAGGTTCTATTTTCGTGACTTTAAAGAAAGAAAAAATTAAAAAGTATCCTAAATGGGTTCACTTTTCTTGAACCCTCTCATCAGTGGAATTGAACCTCGCAGCTCTAAGCTAGCGTCAGCTATACAGACATTGTCATAACAATGACACAGTCATTGTTGCTGGCAGGGTATCATATACATTTTACGTTTTACTTTAAGCGTATATACATTCAGGATTTACAAGTGTAAAACATTTACACTTACCCCTTCACAAAGACCCAAGGAATGATGGCCAAGGCCAATATGGGTCAGGTCAAAGGCCAAGGGGAAGGAGAAGGGGCATAATACCCCAAGGGTCGTATTGTCGTGCTTAAAGGGTCGTATAATCGGGTTCAAAGGGTCGTATAATCGGGTTCAAAGGGTCGTATAATCGGGTTCAATGAGTCGTCCCACCGTGACCATGGTCGGCCACAATAAAGCCCCTTCGCTAACACATATACTTTACGAACCAAAATTAAATACCTTCAAACTGGTGCCTCTCGAGTGCGTGAGGATCACAGTTATCTTGAACGAGAGGCGTTAATGGCCCAGTGATAACCTATGCTGATAACTCTGTCACCAGAATGGTACTTAAGGATAACACTTTACCAATAATTACACATGCATAGGATAGTTAGAAAAGCGTGCACGGGATGAAATGAATTGGAACGATGTGGTATACTGGGGTCGACGTGCTGTCGGTGGATCGAACCAGGGCGCATGTGTGAAGCGTCTGTGGTGGGGCCTGGTTGTGGATAGGGAGCTGTGGTTCCGGTGGATTGCACATGAGAGCTAGAGAATGGATGATGAGCGGATGCGCTCTTCCTTCGTCTGTTCCTGGCAACTAATGCAAGACGGATTCCGAGATGCGCCAGACCTTGGGTACAAAGGCTTTGCCTGAGGTACCCCAAGGACGAGAGCCTGGGGTACAAAAGGCTGGCCCGGGGTACCCCAGGACAAGGAACTTGGGGTACAAAGGCTGGCCCGAGGTACTCCAGGACGATGGCCTGGGGTACAAAAGGCTGGCCTTAGGTACCCCAAGGACGAGAGCCTGGGGTACACTCAAGGCTGGGTAGAAGCTGGATGTGACGTCACGGGCGGTGTAATCAACAGAATTAAGGACGTCTGTGATAAGCAGTGGGAGTAAGTCTCTCGAGCGTGGTCGGGCGAGCTGGCTTATCTCTCCCCCTTATCCCCTCTCTTATCTCTCTTATCACATTCTCTCTTTTTTCTTTCTTTCTTCCTCCGCTGTCTCCTCTGTTCTCTCTCTCTATCCGTGCTGCCGGCCCGGGAATCCCAGGACAGTCAACAACAGCGCTGGGGAAAGTGATGGGCAAGCATTGCCTCGCTTGCCAAGCACCTATGAGGTCGATCGGGTCACCATGCAAAAAACATCGAGCGCTCCTCAACTCTCCTCGCTAACGACCAGTTTACCCTAATTTCCCCCACTGGAAACGAAGCTGCACCTTGGCCAGGCCAGTTGGCTCCACGTTCCTAACGTGCGCGCGCACACACTGGAATCTTTCGCAGTGGGGCAAATCAACCCACCAAACTCTATCTGGGGAGCCAGGCAAAGAGATAACGTAGGGTTCCTCTCACCCGACGTCCTCTGGACCACACCCCAACGTGACATGTCCTGGACCACACCCAACCAGACCGTGCACCTGGTCCACGTCCCAGCTAACGTACCCTGGGACCACACACCCCCAAGATAAGCGACTAAATACACGGCGAGAAGAAATATCCTCACCTTACCAAGCAACGGGAACTGGAAGAACCGTCCCAAAACTTCAGCCTGTGGAATGGGGGACTGGAAGGCCTCTTGTGGGGGCTGGAACACACACCACCTCACTTACCTTCCCCCATCGTGTTAACTGCCTCCATCTAGACACTCACTCACCACGGGCCCAGCTGCAAGGCTCCCAGCCCAAAACACTCCAAGACTCGCTGCATGAATCTCCAGTCTCCACGCTACAGTCCTTCAAGGTAAAGGTACATCCAGCGCCTTACAAATGGGCTCTCTTAAAGGAAGTGTCCAGATCTCCGTTCCATCTCCAGCGCTTCTCCTCAGCAGTCGGGACGCCCCGGTGATAGTAAGAATTGCATATGTCTCTCAGACATCGAGGTCAACAAGCCCACAATTTTTGTCTCCGAGTCATGAAACTGTTGCCAACACCACACCTCGATCCCCAAAAGACTTTCGGAACTTTGCCATTCATGAAGGCTTCCAGCACCTTGTTAGGCTCCTGGACTTTGTCTATCGCAAGGCACATGACGCAAGACACTTCCGTGGCTCTGGCCATCGTCGACTTCGTCGAAGTCTTCGACCCAGCCAGCCGTAACATGATCGTCAACAAAGCCATCATTCTTGGGGCTGCGAAAGAAATCTCATTCCATGGCTTCCAGACACCCTCAGCGAGCGTCGTCAAAAGGCTGTACGCTTATGAGGGAGGGCTGTCTGTCTCCTCCACCTTCCAGTCCCTCAAATCTAGCCTCCATCAAGTCACAGCGCTGGAACTTGCTTATGTTCCCTCATTCTTAAAAGTGATACTCTGTTAAATGCCCATGTTCGATGGAAGTACGTCGACAAGAGTACCATCGGTATAAAGCACCGACAACGGCTCTTCCAGTCCCATCGCCCTCCAGAACATCCTTAAACATCTTCCAGAACTGGACGATAGTAAACTACGACACCACCAAACAAACCAAGATAGTAGTTATGCATACCCGCCTCACTTCCAGCCTTGTTCTATCTCCCACTGTCTCACTAGGCCCCAGTCCCCTTCAGGCTGTTCAGTCCACCAGGCTTCCAGCCCTGTCCTATCCATTACTGTCTCACTAGGCCCCAAGTCCTCTCCAACCAGGATGTTCAGTCCATCAAGCTTCTCTGTGTCACTGCACAGGGTAACCTAAGCTGGAAGGGACACGTTGGCACCATCATCACATCTCACAGCTGTCGGTTCTTATTTTCCCCAAAGACTCCCGACACTCGGACCCTCTCTTGCACCTGAACTCAGGATCTCCACACACACTCACACATCGCCTGGTCTTCCATCCCTATCCACCACACAGCACGGGGTTTACTAGAACAAGTGCAGAAGAGAGCATACAAGATACGTCCTCGGCCCCCTCTCACACGGCTTGATCCAGAGGCGTTCCAAACACTGGTTCTCCTTACTCTTTAACCATCACCTGGATCTCTTTGGGAGAGAGAGAGAGAGAGAGAGAGAGAGAGAGAAGCAGCGGTACGACCCCTAAACACGAGGGTACGACCCTTGAGCACGACGGTACAGAGTTCCATAGTTACGGCCGAGACACTGCTATCCAGATCATTCCCCACTGGGAAAATAAAATATTAAAATAAAATGAAATAAAACTATATATAGCACGAAAGTATTAAAAAGAAAAGTAGAACTGTATTAAAATAAGAATAAAAATATGCTGAAACTGATATAAAGCTAACCTACTTCAGTGGCTGTTGCGGTCACCTCTCGGCTGTCATGACCAGCCCCAACCGTGTTGTGGCTTTGCTGCATTGCAAACCTTCTAGTGTTGCCGTATTACGACATAGCAACCTCCCGTGTTGCGGCATAACAACACAGCAAATTCCTCCTCTGTTGTGGCCTTATAGCATAGCAACTCCTCCTGCGAAGCAGCCTTAAAGAATAGCACACTCCTGTGTTGTGGACTTAAAACTAAGAAACCTCCTGCTATATTGTGGCCTTACAACACAGCAAATTTTTGCTGTGTTGCACCCTTAAAACGTGGAAGATTTCTGCAGTATTGTGGCCTTACATCGCAGCATAGCAAGATCCTGCTATGTTGTGGCCTTATAACATAGCACACTCTTGCTATGTTGTGGACTTACAACACAACAAACATTTGTTGTGTCGTGCCCTTACGAAATGGCAATTTCTTGCTATGTTGCATCCTTACAACACAGCAACCTCCTACTGTGTTGAGGGCTTACAACATAGCAATCTCCAATTATATTGTGGCCTTACAACATAGCAACCTCCTACTGTGTTGTGGCCTTAAAACACAGCAAACTCCTGCTAAATTGTGGTCTTACAGCAAACTCCAGCTATACTGAGGTCTTACAACATAGCAAAATCCTGCTATACTGTGGTCTTCCAACACAGCAAAACCTTCCTATACTCCCAGCATGTAACACACTTCTCTGCCTTATAAATCATATCCAACGGAAGCAGAAGCCAACATTATGTTAACTGATAACCAACAATTTCAAGATGTATCACCTCAAAATCATGGGGAAATAATTCAAAATAAAAAAAAAATCAATAAACTCATAAAAAAGTTAGAGAAAAAAATTCCAGTAGAAATTATTCGAGTCAAAGTTTATAATAAAATGGCAAAGTTTGAGACACAATCTGACGCAAGGTACGAAAGTCTTTAAAACTAGTTTGATATCTGGCCAGACTGACATTAACCGTCTTGCGAGGTAAATATACAACACGTGAGTGATGGTTTTTGTTCCTAAATAAAACTGCATTATTATTTTGTTCTTTAATATTATATATATATATA
>JAYMFT010207442.1:0-11565 GCA_038088735.1 Panulirus argus | reverse complement strand
ATATATATATATATATATATATATATATATATATATATATATATATATATATATATATATATATATATTCATAAAATTTGGATAAAATGGAGAAATGTGAATGACTTTGGAAAATAAGGCACCAAAACACCGACAAAATTATGCAATACATCTATTTTCTCCGAAATGTTGACGATCATTAACTTTCACTGTGGAAGGCATGGGTCAACATGGGCGCTGACACCGACTCCCCTGACGGTCAACACTCTCTTGCCTCCCCGCTAAATACAGCGGTACAAAGCGTCAAGGTCCGCCCCTAAGTGTGTTGATCTTGTCACATAATGATGGACGTCCGCTCTTACGGTTAAAGGTGGGGAGATGACCTTTCTTTCGACAGTTGCAACGCTGATTCTTCATCTACAAGAATGTTGTTGCTGCCTACAATTTTCTAGGAGCACAATACAGCAGGTCGAAAATTTAGTAGATTATTCTGAGCCACCTCTCTCACTGACCATGGGGTAAAGAACTCTTATAGGGTTCTGTAGAGAAGAGAACTATGGAGTTCTATTTGTAGGTTACATGCAGGGAGTTCAGATCTGTTGACGTAAACTAGTAACCCATTATTATGGGTTCAATCCCACAATATTCTGTCTATATAGCCTAACTTGGGCCAATTTTTGACATTAATATATCATAAACTGGCATTCTTTGGAGGCCTTTGAGACGGTAGGGGTCCTGATCTTGGAGGGGGTGGAAGTCTTGATCTTGGAGGAGGTGGAGGTCTTCCTTGTCGTGGGAGGTGAGGTGACTGACAAGGATGAGTTGGCAACAATCACATGGGCACAACGGATCAGGTACGTCCGCGAGGTACCGTCACACTAATGCTGTCAACGGTACACCAGACAGGTACCGTCACACTAATGCTGTCAACGGTACGCCAGACAGATACCGTCATACTAATGCTGTCAACGGTACAGAAGACAGTTACCGTCGGATTAATGCTGTCAACGGTCCGCCAGACAGCTACCGTCGCACTAACGCTGTCAACGGTACACCAGACAGGTACCGTCACACTAATGCTGTCAAAGGTACGCCAGACAGGTACCGTTAAACTAACGCTATCACCGGTACACCAGACAGGTACCGTCAGACTATTACTGTCAACGGTACACCAAACAGGTACCGTTAGATTAACGCTGTCATCGGTACACCAGACAGGTACCGTCAGACTAATGCTGTCAACGGTACACCAGACAGGTACCGTTAGACTAACGCTGTCAGCGGTACACCAAACAGGTACCGTCAGACCAATGCTGCCAAAGGTACACCAGACAGGTACAGTCAGACTAACGCTGTCAACGGTACACCAGACAGGTACCGTCAGACTAACGCTGTCAATGCCACATCCGACAGGTACCGTTACTCTAATGCTGTCAACGGTACAAGAGACAGGTACCATCAGACTATTGCTGTCAACGGTACACCAGACAGGTATCGTCAGACTATTGCTGTCAACGGTACATCAGACAGGTACCGTCAGACTAACTCTGTCAACGGTACAGCAGACAGGCACACCTAGACAAAGGCAACCAGACAGGTACCTCTTAGACAGGTACACATGAGAGCAGCTCCAGCCAGACGGTCAAGAGAGGACAGGGAGGTGGAACGAGACATAAAACTGAATTTGATGGCCGACAATTGCCGAAACACCACCAGCCTTGGCCCCTTGACTCCCGCACGAACTGCCTCATAAATATATACGAATAAATGAGAGAAAAAAAGATTTAGGAGGAGACACGAAACCTGCATGGGACCGGCAGATGTATGCATGAATACCTGGTGTAAATGAGGGGAACAAACACGGCTCTGAAGACGGGCTAATATTTTTCTCCGTCAGGTTGCGAGGAATGTTGGCCCGGACGCTCAAGTAACCACGGGGTTATACGAGTATATTTGTCATTCCTTCCCGCGCTCTCTCGGTACACAGCTTCGACTCCCAACTATTGTTTCACCTCAACATTCGTTTTACATATATATATAAGAAATGTTTTAGAGACGATACAACGGCCAGAAGAGTGTTTACAAGTGTGATAATTTCCAAGAAATTAAGCGAGAAACAGGTTTAGTGTGTCATACTTTTACGCAGCTCTAAAGATGGTCAAGGACCCAGGTCTCTATAAGTTACTACGGAAGGAGATGAAATAAATGAAAGTCGGAGGGAGTCTTCATCGCAGACTTGTGACCGCTGGTAGCTCAAGGGCTTGGCTAGTTGTGACATCGGCTTCCTTCCTAAGCCGCTTAACTTTGCAACTCTTTTGCCTTCTCGAGTCTTTCCTAACACCTATAGCTTGACCGCTTATAAAGAAGCAGATTTACCACTTTCTCAAGAGCTCTGGATTTCTCCTTCTTTTGTTTTATGCTTATTTCAAGGCCCGGCCTCGATGAGTACCTGTGCCCACTGGCGGAAGCCTTCGACGAGAAAAAGAGAGAACAGACTGACTGACGAACACATTATACGTATTGTATCGAAGAACATTAATGAACATTTTTTTTTCCCTCTCTTCATTTTCTTCCCCCCACCCCCCTACACGCACTAACAAAGCGAAAGAGAAAACTCCGTTAATGACGGTAAAATTTACTGTCATCGTTAATGAGATGATAAAAGCCTCGCTGAAATGATGTCAAGGACTGAGCGAACAACGTAAAAGCATTGAACGGTTCGAACATATACTGGAGGATGTATTAGTTAGCCTAACCAGGGTCGGTCGTAGATTTGTATAGATTCTATCTTTAGCTTTGGTTCATTCCGGATGAGCTACCCATTTATCGACCAGGCCCCAGAAGGGAGGATGAACAGCTAGGGTTGCCCGTGGGCCGGCTTTCCTGTACGGGCTTCGAACCAGAGGCTATATAGACTGGAGGGTTGCGATGCTAACCACTGCACCACGGGTGTGAGGAGGAGGTCTAGTGTGTGTGTGTGTGTGTGTAAAGGATTGCATTTCATGTGGGCAGCTTCTGGGTTGTGTCCACACATCCAGACGACTGTCCACACCTTGAGTCCAGGCAACGAAAATATTCGAGACAAACAGTAAGCGCGGAGTTTATTCTTTACATGCGCTTGCTTGTTTGTGTATCTGGCGTGTGGGTTTTGACACAGCGTATGTATGTATACATGTATGTGTGGACTCGCCCAGTGTGTGGGTCAGTAATTAACTATTCCTACGAGGACGGAGGGCGAGACTCGAGTATGAGCGTCGCACTCCAGGATGTGATGGTTGGTACTTGAGGATATTTTTCAACAGATTCACCGTATAAGTTCCCACTACGTCTTGTTTCCAGTGGGCAGAACTGCTGAAGACAATGGTCACCACTGCTGTTCCCAGTGGGCAGCACTATTCGCCAATGATATGGGCTCTACAGATCCAAGTGTACTTCTCAAGTAATGATTCTTCGGTCCTGGCCAGGGCATTAGCCTTCGCTGAACACCACATTGCCTTTTTTTTCCATCATCCGTTTCTCGAGAGACAGTGTAATCATCTAGTTTCGTCCATTCTTTCTTACCACTATGGCTTATTTCTTCTCCTGGTCAAAATATGCAGACCACATTCTCTCCATTTTCATTTTACGCTGGAGTGGTTTTCCATGCCAGTACAGTGTTTTCTGAACCAGTTCCCCTGTATGGCAGAGTGTTTGTAAGAGAAAGGGTTATTCTGACCTTGGGTCACTAGGCGGGGCCCTCTCAGTCCTCCTGACCTCCCCTGACAGCGAGTGGGACTCCTGGTCAACACAGGTCCTGGTCAACACCAGGTCAAGTTATCCAGGTGACCCCACCCAGGTATTTGACTCCCACAATTCAGGCGAGTCTCTCATTTTGAGCCTATTTGAGGTGGCCACATCACACAAGCGAATATTCATTCGGTTCCATCTCGATGACTGGCTTTAGACTCCATCGACTTGATTACGTTCGAATGACTCCATCTTGGTGAACACATGGGGATGACTGAGCTAGATAACCGTACTAAGTGATTCCATCTAGTTGGCTCCATCTCACTGACCCAAAGAAGTGAACTGCATCTCAGCAACGACACACAGATAGCTCCATCTACTTAATTCCAGCCGATACCTATCTGGGATCTTCTTCAATCTCATTCTTGCCTCTAGACTGGTCACAGACGATCATTAATTTCAGCGTCAGTTGTTCATATATTTCTAAAGCAGGTGGGAATACAACAGCTGCTCCAATTCTTTACTATCTATCACTTGGAGACCAATGCTCATTGATAGATGGTGGTGGCAGAGTGTAGCGAAGGATCAAGCCTGTACCACAATAGTTGATGTTGGGGAACGAAGTTCATGTACAAGAGACTCAGATATGTTCTAACATATTCAAGATCTGACGAGACCTCAGCTCTGACCTTATCTTAACCCACAGGTCTGTTAGGAGACGTCTGTGAGGACTTGATGACCTCAGCCAACTGGTCTGTTAAAAGCCACCTGTTAGGACCTTAATGACACCCCACTGGTCTGTTGAGAGGCGTCTGTAGGGAATTAACGACGACCTTCACGCCTGTCAAAGTTACGGATGACTTTCAGTATTTTCCTCCAGTGAGAGCCTGTGATCAACCATTACGTTAGCTGTGAAGACTGGGCGAAAATAATGCTTGACCTGCACTCCTTTCTCTGTTCCATGAGTCGTCCAGTTCTCTGGTCGTCGTCCAGTACTTCACGCTTACGTCTCTAAAGATCAGTTTTTGTCATTTCAGCATTGTAGTCGTTTATTCAATGGATACCAAAGCTTCACTCCCGGTCATCAGAGACGCTGAGGTGTTCTTGCCAATCCGCCTGTATTAATCTCAACATTCATTCCTGGCGTAAGCGTCCCTAAAAACGCCAGAGACATCTTCCTCTCACCATTGTTTCCGATATCTCGACGGACATTACCTCATCTTCCCCGAAAACGTTCCACAAATATTTGATTTCTACACCTCTCCTTATCCTCGGGTAACCCGAAACTGTGTCAGAATCTGAATCCTCGATTCCTTCGTCACTGCCTTGCTTGTGTCTTTCGTTTACGGACCTCCTCCTCCTTCTCCTCCTCTTACACAAACTTCCAAAGTCTTTGGCAATATCCTGTGTCTGTCCTGTTGACTCGCTCATTAAGAATATGAATATAAAGAAAAAAATTATAGCTTTATCGGAGGACAAAGGTTTCGGTTTGTGGGTCAGCAAGGAGTGTATGTATACTCGGACACATTTTGTGTCAAGTTTACGCACACATATATATATATAATTCAAGTTTTTCTTTCGGCCTCTTGTAAACTGTTTTCTTTCTCTTTCTGAAGCGCGTCTGAGAAGCGACTGTGAGGACTAAGGACCAGGGATATGAGACCAGCGTTGCATCAGCAAGTGTCAACAGGCAGCGCCATCTCAGGGCCGTCCACGCCGAAGATCCACACCAGTGAGACGCCACACCAAGAGAGGAAAGGGTTGCTCCACTTTGCGGCCCAAACTTTGTTTGTTGAGCAAAGTTTGTCCGGCCGCACAAGCACGACAGTGAAGGACAGGCGAGCGAGAAGTGCTTGTGACGCGGGAACATCAGATGGTGATCACCGGCTAGGTAGGGACGAGGTGGATTTAATAAGAGATCTGGTTATGTGTCGAGGCTGGACTATGTGATATGGGTGTGGCATGTGGCGAGTGTGGTTATGTGCTGGGTGTGGCTATGTGGTTGGTGTGGCTATGAGGTGGGAGAACTTATGTGGTTGGGTTGGGTTATAAGGTAGGTGTACCAGTGAGGTAGGGTGAGGTCATATTCTGACGAAAAATTCAGAGATGATTATGAAGGACGAAACTTAATAACAAATATCCAATTCATCTCCTGATTTTTAATCAGTCATTGATTTTTAATTAGTCATTAAATGAAGCTGATTTCTCTTGCTAGAGAGATGACCTGGTACATGACAAATCATCACAGATACGAATTCAGGTTAAATTTCTATATGATTAATAACGCTTTTAATTTCTTTCTTCACAAAGTACATGACTGAAGAAGTGCGTAGTTGTGATCAGTCTCGATGATTTGTAAACCCTGATGTAGGCAGGTGTGCCAACCACTCGGCTCCTAATTTGGTGAATTTCCTTTGTGATCGATTCTGAAATCGTACGAGAAGGTGAAGTAGCACATAATGTGAGACTCTTAAAGGTGAAGGTGTTGATGATGATTGCACAAACTGATGACAGATTAGTCTGTAAACTGGAAAGGTGAGATAGAGCGATTAAGTAGTCTCTCTCTCTCTCTCTCTCTCTCTCTTTCTTTCTCTTACCCATCCTTCAGGCCCACTGACTCACACACACACACACACACACACACACACCCTATAACTAGTCCAAACAGCATCCTAAGTTTCCATCCAAAACGTCTTGGCCCAGTTCCACAGTCCAAGCACTTCCAGTCATCTTCAGCCCAACGCTGTTTCATAAAATCCCATATCTGGAAACCTTCCAACAACACATGACCCAGACTGAAACCCATCAAACCTTCCAGCTCCTTCTCCTCCCAATGCCCTATATCACATGTGTCACTATTATCCAGACTCTTGGAAAAACTAATCCATAGAAGAGTCGACGAAAATATTCTCTTTCTCACGACTTCAAACCCAATTACTCAACAACCACACAATACACAACTTCATACAACATATCCAGATTGGCCTCAAGCGTCCACAACCACTTTCCTGCACTTTTGCTTGTCGCAACAGACATAAATATAGCATCGAACGCTGTTTCTGAACACATCGCCGTACAAAAGGTACTTGACGCCACCCTCCACAAAATGAAAATAAGAAAAGGTTAACCAGTTCAACAGTTGGCCACATAAGCAAAGTCACTCTCAAATGATTGACCCCACAAATCCTCAAGCTCTGCAGTGGCGTTCCCAAGGAGCAGACTTGTCTCCAACCCTCTTCACTGTCTACCTGCACGATATCCCCTCACCCTCTGCAAACCATGGTGTCAGCGTCTTCTCATGTGCAGATGACCATCACATCACAGCAACCTGACACCATACAAACGACTATAGACATACAGCGCTACATCAAACAAGTACAACACCGGCTAACTCGAAACAAAATATCTGTACCACCACAGAAATTCAAAGTCATCTTCTCGACCCTTGACACATGATTCTAGAGTACATTCTCCAATAACCCTGAATGATCAACCTTTCCTATTAAAAAAAAAAACACCAAACTTATTCGGTATCAAAAGCGATCCACACATGGCGTACACTCCCCACGCCACAAATATCAACACAAAGGCCACAGACAAACTAAACGCCCTCATACTATTACTGACACTAATTTCTGGCAAGAAAAAGAGATTCCTTCAGTATCCTGTACAAACACCTGACCCACTCCACCTACCTGGTCTTCCACCTTTTCAAAGGAAAACATAACAAAACTACAACCACATAACACAGGAGTCTAAACAATTTCCAGATGCTTAGCAATCGCAAATATTCATCGCCCATACCATAAAAAATTCCAATACAAACCCATCTCAACATGCACAACACCCAGTTCATTGCAACAGCACTACTCCTATTCATCCTAAACCACTTGATAACCAACAACTAACCCCCAGCTGATAGAAATGTCTATTCCTGCCTTTCACATCAACACTATATACTTGCAGAGTCCCTCCCCCTCCCAAACAAACATTATCAAAACATACTCACCCAATTATTTATCATCAAGCACTGGATTGCCTCCACCAACTCAGCCCTGAGCTCTACTCCACTACACATATAACCATCAGAAACTATAGTCCACAAACATTAACGACTTACACTTTCGGGTTTGTATTCTAGACACCACCCATCTCTCCAACATCTAAAATATGTTTTCAACATATTACAAGATCCTAAATGACTGAAAGCTTGCCAGTGTTGTCCTTTTCAGGAAATCAATGCCCATTTAGCTTTTAGCCCAAAGTTGGGAACTCAAAGAAACCATCATTTGAAGCAAGACTGTATTTTATATACATGATCACCACTTAATCAATCATTCACAGCGTCGCTTTCTACGAAATCGTTCTTGACTGACAAACCTGCTTGATTTCTTTTATGATAATGAACACGTATGACGAAAGTAAACAGTTGATGCTATTTATTAAGATTTTCAGACAACGTTATAAAGTCCCGCATTAAAGACTACTAGCCAGTGTTATGTCACATGGTATACATTGGGTTGTGTTTCGGTACTTGGAACTTGGTTGACTCGCTGTAAACAATGAGCAGTGATTTACGGTAATGTCTCCGAATTGTTAGACATAAAAAGTGATGTGCCGTAAGCATTAGTCTTGAGACCGGTTCACTTTCTCGTAAATATTAATGACACTGATATTTATGCGTTGTAGGATATCAAAATCTGCAGACAGTTTTAAGCTGGGCAATAGAGCTACAATAGAATTTGAGTGTCTACAGCTTCAAACTGATGTAGACAAACTCATTGGGCTAAGCTAAAAGGTGGCAAATGAAATTTAAAATCAGTACCTGCTAAGTTTTACACATCGGTGCTAAAAACGAGAATAAAAGCTAAAATATGAATACTGTTGAGCCAATGATGGCAGATGAGGATAAAGACTTAGTTGTAATATTCTCTGATGATTTAAAACTACATAAACAGCGCATAAAAGCTAATATTAAATAAGGCGAAAAAAACAAATTTCATGAGAGCTGACCAGATGACAAACTTTTTTTTGTCTTGGGAAATATACCCTTATGAAATGATTTGAAGCAGGTATTCAGCATTATCAAGACGCATGAAAATATCGATTTATGCAACTATTCAAGACCGATTTAAATTGTGATGATGGATAAAAAGCTCGTGGGCGAACGTTTTACTTAGACTGAAGTAAAGCACTTTTTCTTGAACAGGACCGTTAACATATGGAGTGATTTACCAAATATAAGTTCAAAAACAGACTAAACAAATATTTCGTCTGAAGGCCACGACTGACATTACTTGCTCCTCCTTAGTTACGAATAAAGTTTAAATGTATTTCTTCCAAAGTCTTCTGTTTGGGTTTCTAGTCTCACCACGCTAATCTCTGTGTTTACGATGATCTCTTCCACTACCACAAACAGCCTCGAAATGACCTGATGGTCTGTTGTTTGTATTCCTTTGTATGTCCATGATGCAACTTCAATGAAAACCCACTCCTCAACTGCCTCGTAATCACCCAACGAAGACCAACATACATCATCACCTCACTTCCTGGTCTGTGGTCCCGTCACCTCACAGGAAAAAAATACTGATCATGCATTTCCAACAAACGATGATACAGGAGTTCTATGAGGGTAATGACAACAAGACAAGCTTTAAGTCGAAGAATCCTAGTTATGAGATCCGTTCCCGGTTGTCCATCTATCCATTTCAGCAATAAGACAAAGTTATTCTGCGGTTTTCAGTCACACAGGTTAACGATACTACCCAAGCATACCTTTAGCCAGTCTTCACTATTAATGGTCAGACACACTCGTCGAGAGAAGTCAATTTAAAGTCATAAAAGTCTACTCCAAAGGCAGTATTTAGAACCCAACCTATTTTCTATAAGTAAAGTCTGTATGAGTTTTTGTACCCACGGGGCTCTCGACGTCGGCTGAGAATTTCGCAGTATATTGACATTAAATCTTCCTGCATCTTCGACAGGGGCGAATGAACTGACCGTCTGACGGAGATGTAAATGAAACAGCTGTGAGTTATTTATGGTTTTCCCGAGCCCGACGCATAGCGGGACGGAGGCTTCGGATCGTATCTCAGACGGCAGTCGCATCACGCAAGCAGAACGAGCGAGTTTTAGAGGCGATTTTGCACATCATCTTGCGAGTCTGGGGCTAGGGTAATTAAGGAATATTAACTTCTTGTAACTGAAACTCAAACTGACAAAGTAGCATCATCATCATCATCGTCATTTGGGAATGCATGACTGAGAATGGGGTTATGGACACCGGTGAAATATTTTCATATTCTATGGCTTTTGTTTTTGAGATAAGGCATTTAAAACTACACAAATTACAATATTCTCTCTCATCAAATATTCTTTCCTCAGCAACGATATTTCATAATATTCGGGAATAAACTTCAGGCTTACCAGAAGAATGAGTTTATTCTACATAAGTTACATTTACTTGAATTTCTTTTGTTTGATCACTTACGTATAAGTTCTAAATTTACCTGGCTAAACTATATAAAATAATATAGAAGTACAAATACTTGTCTGATAGCAAAATATAAATTTTCCAGTCCATATAAAGTTAATATAAATTTATATTGATGAACTAATATGTAGGACACGAAACGCAATTAGAACTTAGCACTAAGAATTGCCAAAGATATCATATCTTTCTCAAATACCTCTGAAAACGAGTTTAAAATTATGTTGCAGGATGGTATCGGTTCAACGATCTCAACGTAAAAGAAATGGCCAAGATTTCTGCATTAACATTTGTGCTGGATTACATTAAGATACAATCTAAGGAATTAGCTTTCTGATCGATTCCCCCCACTTCCTCTCAAATACAGAAAGGAGTCTTGGGGCAGGAGGGTACGTTACGATATATATATATATATATATATATATATATATATATATATATATATATATATATATTACCTTTTTGCGCTAGGAGCAACCTTCTATGGATTTCCGCAGCATTCAGGAAGTCGGCCAAGTCCAATGGTCGGGACCACAGGTCATAACGTGTGATGTGTGTGTGTGTGTGTGTTCGTCTTTGTGGAGTGAGGACTGGTGAGTGGGGAGCAAAGTGTCCGTCTTCATTACATTCTGGGCATGAGGGATCTGATGATCTGGTGAATCGATATTTGTAATGTTGGAGAGATGGGTCGTGCTCAGAGCGCAGACGAGAAAGGCCATCTCATTCAAGTCAAGTGTTTAAAAAATACACACGTTTACACGCTTACCAGCTCAGCAAACGTCACTTTAACTCGTCTTTATACCTCGCGGAAACACAGTAAATCTAATAAATATCTTCATATATACAGTAATAATGGACAGAGTACACATTGTCAAATTATATCAAGATATGATAATATTCTTATCTTACCTGGATGACGGTAAAAAATGCAGAGAAGAATTATCACTGACACTTATCTATCTCCTGTAACAGTATAGTGGAAGTGACCAAACACTCGCTGGGTCTGTTTATATTCCTATTTACCACTGGCTCCGGCAGATGGCAACATGTAGTACAAGATTCAAAGGAAAATGTAGTTCACTGTGATTGAGGGCAAACGTTTTTTAAACGGGCACGGGCAGCTCATGGCGGTCGTACTCAGAAGATTTGGACCATCACATTTGAAGGTTCCTTTTTCGTCTGTACTGTTCTATATAGTGTGGGAAACGCAGGCCAATTTGCTTTCCTGTAGTTTGTGTTTTAATTCACTTAGTGGCTGGAAACGGCAATCAAGTGTATATATATATATATATATATATATATATATATATATGTGTGTGTGTGTGTGTGTGTGTAGCTTCGTGAGCGCGTGCGGAAGCCCTATAGATGGG